>JAZGLO010001921.1:1032500-1203003 GCA_036873155.1 Biomphalaria sudanica
AGAGAACAACAAACAGGGAGAGCTCTAGTTGGATAATGACAAAAGGAGAGAGAGAGAGAGATGAGAGATGAGAGAGAACAACAAACAGGGAGAGCTCTAGTTGGATAATGACAAAAGGAGAGAGAGAGAGAGATGAGAGAGAACAACAAACAAGGAGAGCTCTAGTTGGATAATGACAAAAGGAGAGAGAGAGAACGAGATGAGAGAGAACAACAAACAGGGAGAGCTCTAGTTGGATAAAGACAAAAGGAGAGAGAGAGAGAGATGAGAGATGAGAGAGAACAACAAACAGGGAGAGCTCTAGTTGGATAATGACAAAAGGAGAGAGAGAGAGATGAGAGAGAACAACAAACAAGGAGAGCTCTAGTTGGATAATGACAAAAGGAGAGAGAGAGAGAGAGAACGAGATGAGAGAGAACAACAAACAAGGAGAGCTCTAGTTGGATAATGACAAAAGGAGAGAGTGAGAGAGAGAGAGAGAACAACAAACAGGGAGAGCTCTAGTTGGATAATGACAAAAGGAGAGAGTGAGAGAGAGAGAGAGAACAACAAACAAGGAGAGCTCTAGTTGGATAATGACAAAAGGAGAGAGTGAGAGAGAGAGAGAGAGAGAACAAACAGGGAGAGCTCTAGTTGGATAATGACAAAAGGAGAGAGTGAGAGAGAGAGAGAGAGAGAGAGAACAAACAGGGAGAGCTCTAGTTGGATAATGACAAAAGGAGAGAGAGAGAGAGAGAGAGAGAGAACAACAAACAAGGAGAGCTCTAGTTGGATAATGACAAAAGGAGAGAGAGAGAGAGAGAACGAGATGAGAGAGAACAACAAACAAGGAGAGCTCTAGTTGGATAATGACAAAAGGAGAGAGAGAGAGAGAGAGAGATGAGAGAGAACAACAAACAGGGAGAGCTCTAGTTGGATAATGACAAAAGGAGAGAGAGAGAGAGAGAGAGAGAGAGAGAGAGATGAGAGAGAACAACAAACAGGGAGAGCTCTAGTTGGATAATGACAAAAGGAGAGACAGAGAGAGAGAGAGAGAGAGAACAACAAACAGGGAGAGCTCTAGTTGGATAATGACAAAAGGAGAGAGAGAGAGAGAGAGAGAACAACAAACAGGGAGAGCTCTAGTTGGATAATGACAAAAGGAGAGAGAGAGAGAGAGAGAACAACAAATAGGGAGAGCTCTAGTTGGATAAGGACAAAAGGGGAGAGAGAGAGAGAGAGAGAGAGATGAGAGAGATGAGAGAGAACAACAAATAGGGAGAGCTCTAGTTGGATAATGACAAAAGGAGAGAGAGAGAGAGAGAGAGATGAGAGAGATGAGAGAGAACAACAAACAGGGAGAGCTATAGTTGGATAATGACAAAAGGAGAGAGAGAGAGAGAGAGAGAGAGATGAGAGAGAACAACAATTAGGGAGAGCTCTAGTTGGATAATGACAAAAGGAGAGGTTGAGAGAGAAAGTATAGTGTAAAGTATTTGTGTAGAACATTCCATGAGAAACAGTACATTTATTTGACTATAAACTAGAGAGAAAGAAAAAAAAAAGAGAAGAGGAGAGAAAGAAAGAAAAAAGCTAGAGAGCGCATGTGACAAAGAAAGAAAAATAGAGGAATAAAAGATACATAAAAAAGAGAGTGAGAGAGTGAAAGAGAGAGAAGAGAGATAGAAGAGACAATTTATATAGAGTAAAAATGAAATCAGTTTACAAGAGGAGGAATTGACGACGTCCACTAAACCAGATATATGTGTGTGTGAGAGAGAGAGAGAGAGAGAGAGAGAGAGAGAGAGAGAGAGAGAGATTTAAAAAAATGAGGAGAAATTCAATCCAAGATTACAATGTTGAATTACATGTCTCAACTATTCTAAGCACGCCAGAGTCTCTAAGCCAAGATGCTTGAATATTTCATCCCACCCCATTCATTGACTAGTGGCTGGATTCTGGCCGAGCAAACTACTGCTCATTAAAGCTGGTACTCACGTCACTGCACGCTATCACATTCTTGCATAGTTGCACATGCGCACACAGGCGCAAGAAATAGCTAACACGCACATGCTAAAACAGAGTTACACACATACTCTCTGACTCGCCCTATTGTTTCCATTTAGTTCGGGCGTTCTGATTGGAGTTCAGCTTTCAACTTTGCAAAAAAAAAACAAAAAAAAAAGACTAGCAGAAGTAGAAATGTATGGCTAACCAATGGCCCGCGGGCAGCTTCCTGTCCACCAAAACGTTTATTTTGCAATTTGAATGTATGCGAATATGTATGTGTTGATGTTGTGGCATTGTATTATGTTGATATTGGATTTCATTTCTCTTAGCAACATAACTTTGTTATTATGAAGTTCTAAGATAATATAAAAGTAAACTGACCCTAGGTTGATTTATTCTCCCGGGATATACAATTACAAGAGCATCAAATATGGAGACAAACCACAGAGAGACTTAAACGAAATTATTGTACAAGACGATGGTTTTTAAATCTAGCAAATTAACGAGTGTCGAGTTAACAGAGCGAGAGTATCACGTGTCTTCCTTTGAGGAGATGAAACCTATCCCAGCATCCTTTCTGATGTTGGAATCATGAACATCGTCTGCTCGAGAATCTTCCATTAGGTTGAACTAATGAAGCGTGAGCATTAACTAACCGCAGATAAGATGTCACTGTTGATGGTGATGTGCGCCTCAAGAAAAACAACCACTATAAAAGGTGATAAGATTAAAGATTACATTCAAATGTTTTGGATATCTTTGTAGGTCTATATCAAATAGACATGTAAGTACAGATGTGAGTCTGTCTAAGAGCTGATGTTAGGGAAAGATAGAGAAGAACCAAGGAGGTTATATTTAGATGGAGGTTGAAGCCAAATCGCAGCCATCTTGGTCTACTCAAATTAAAACGTGTAGTCTGTTGTTTTTTTTTGAGAAATTTGTTCGACAATATTTCACGACATTATTTAAATATCTGTACATTGTACAATATCTTATAAAACGTTAAAAACACAGTGTATAGAATAAAATAAACATTACAAATGCCTTCTTGTTCGGCATACGGTTGTACGCAACGACGACCAGAAAACGGGATATCGCTTCATCGGTTAGTTTGGTTTTTAGTCACTAAAGACTAAGCTTTAGTGAGTTATAGTGTAGTTAATGTTGTTAGTGCCTTTTAAATAAATTTTGGTAAAAGTGAATTTTAGATGTAGGCCAGAGTTTAATTAGGGAAAGATTAGTTAGTATTACTGTAACATTATTATTAGTATGAGGTAGTAGTACTCTTTTCACTCCAATTTTATCAATTTTGTGGTGATTTCAGTGCGGTAAAAAGTATCAAAAATATAACAAATCTCTTGCAAATCATTTTTGTGCTTTTTCAGCCCACAATAGTGCTTTATTTCGATGTAATCATTATATTTCGGTTTTGTAGGCCTCGATCAGGTGATCGTATAAATCACTTTACATGCTCTACAGCGCTTTGTAATTGATCCATTGATCCATTGGAATATCTAGACCACCAGATATGAACTTGGGCCTTAGAGGAGTTTAGAAAAAAACATGATGACAAAATACGAGGCTAATTTAAGTCGTTACGAGAATTAGAAAACTGGTATCGCAATGAAAACGGATGGAATATTTTGAGTAAACCAATATGGCGAATAGGCTCCGCCCACTGGCTTCAACCGATAATGAACATTTGATAGCAACCGCCATCTCCATCTAAATATAACCTCCTTGAGAAGAACAATACATCTAGATTGATCTTACCAACTAGACAGTGGTACACAAGCTGGATTTATTTCACAGATGATAATGGTGGACGTAAAATTTGACTAGTTAGATTGGTCATAGCGATTAGACAAGGGAAGATGTACACTGGCCATTTTATTTCAACAGATTTTAAAGTGAGCGATATAATTTAGCTAGATTCATTTTACAAATTAGTATATAGAAGATTTAGACTTACCACATTCTTGAAGTTGTAGACACTCAATCAGAGAAACTCAAAGGTAAGCACAGCGAGGTTAGACTGGCCTATAAAATGACCAACTGTACCATACAGAAAGACGGAATGAGTTGATATAAGCTTTGTAAAACTGAGATTGATGGAAAGTTGTAGATTTAGCCTGAAGACATGTGGCTGCTCTAGTTACACTTCATACTCATACACAACACACATACACACACTGCGCTTTGATCAACTGAATCTTGATAATTGTATTGATTTATCGACTAGTTTGATCATTTTGTCTTTCTCTCTTCAGATCAACAGATAACTCAAACAAATGATAAATTGATTGATTGACTAACCTAATACATTTTAATGATTAATCGATCCACTGAATAATTGATTGCTTGACCAAAGCATTCGTTCGAATTACTCTAGACACTTGAAAAGAAAATTAATTAGTAAGGTAAATGAAATTGAATCGCAACAAGTTTACGTAATAATAAAGATTGATATATATCTCATGAGTTCATAACTGATCAATTTGTAGTTTACACAGATTAACACTTTATGTAATCGTGTATCTTAATGTATCTTAATTAACACTTTATGAAGTCTTGTCTTTGAACATTTAATGCAATGTCTTCTAAAGAAGTCAAGCCTTACTTATCAGACGTTGTCTAGGCACGTGATAATTTGGGACCAGTCGTGGATCTGGTAGGACGTATGTCTGTTTCCGTGCCGACATCAGGGTGATTAGGTGAAATACAGACTCTACGTAATGCATCGCCTTGAATGTTATCGATACGACAGCCTTTTAATGGACTGTATTGTAGATATATGCTAGACATAGTTCCCCGGCTTTACTCAAATGAATTGCTTATAAAAGCTGTTAATTGTGCAAAACTTTAAAAAAGTTAATTTTATATAAAGCTGGGAGAAATGATCATGTGATAAGAATATAATGACACATCTTTATAACGAATGACTGGCGGCCTGGTCGTGTGCTATGCTCGCCGGAATGGGACCAGGTTAGAAATCCTGACCTCCGCCATGTCGAAATTTATTAATAGAACCAAATTAAAAAAAGACTAGGCCGAATTTTCAGAGGAATTGTCAGGATTACAGCTGTTACAATTGTAACAAAAAAAAATTATTATTGAAACACATTTCCAAACGTTATTATTTCGACACAAACTTGCTATTTGAATCACAAAGATTTCTCTCCGCTACACTCTGTCCACTATTTTTACAATTCTTTTAAAAGTCAATGGATATTTGAGACGGTAGTAGCAATGCTTTTTCCTGTTTTTTCCCCACTACCTACACCCTCTCCCGACTATTGCCTCTACCTATCCAAGGCTTGATGATGGATGCAGAGTAGGACCACACGTTGCGGTGACACCATCATTAATAACACTTTACATTCTTCTAGAGATTCAGACCAAAGTTTGTGTGAATGGGGTGCACTTCACCGCACTACTGACGACTTCTATTTCATCTCGTGTGAGTATTGGGGCGTACTTTATCTTCACAAGGCGCCCTAGCATTGCGTAATTTTATCATTAACTCTTACATCTGAAGCTGGTCGTGAGAGCAAAGTGTCAACACCGCCACGTTTCTTGGATCTTCTCATTATTTTACCTACTTTAGTTTCAGCTACACAAGCAACTTGAAGCGGGTGGATAATACAGACGATCTTTTGCTGGCTGTGAGGCCCGGATGTGAGACTTAAGAGATCCCAACTGGTAGTGTTGACTTTCAAAAAATTATATATATGTATATATATGAAGAGGCCCGAATAAGACTCTAAACCTTCCTATAGAACAAAAACTGTACAGAGAGCTGCCTGATCTGGAAACCACTGTGCAGTTCATCTCAGATATAGGATTACTGATCTGAACCCTCCGCACTTGTCAAATGAAATTTTTTAAAAATGAGAACGAAGAAGAAGAATTATTTTTTTTTAAAGTTATGTGCGGCTGAGTGGCAAAGGAGGATCCTAGCAATGGAAGTGAGATGCATACACATACATAGACCGCACCACGAAAGAAGAGATCAGAGGAGACTGGATTAGCTCAGTGATCGGACTCCACGATGACCTGCTAACTTATGTCAAAAAACACAAACTAAAACTCTATGGCCGTATCACAAGGTCTTCAAGGTTTGTAAAAAACCTACTTTCAGGGAACAGTACCAGGAAAAAAATAAGAGGCAGACAAAGCGATGTGGAGACATAATAAAAGAATAGACGGGACTGTTAATGATAGATTCTATCAAAGGCAAAAGACAGAGGAATGGAGAAAAACGGTCCATTAGTTTTCTGTGGTGCCCCAAATCTCCAACACACTAGTGATAGGTGAAGGTGAAGATGAGTGACATTAACCACTTGCTTTATTCTTAAGGGGATTCGAACCGAGTTGTGTTGGCTGAGCACCTAAAGGCAGCACGGAAACCCCTCTCCCAGATACCCCCCTCCCCCGTGTCCACAAACTAGATAATGCACTACGCATGCTACGCTCTACAAAATCAATTTGTAAGAAGCTGATCTTCCTCTTGTTCCGAGGTCAGGCTAAAATTCTTCATTTAATCCCCTCGACATAAATGTTTATGAGACAGTTAGAAGCATCTGAAGGAATTCATTATACGCTTTTTGAGTAAGCTGTCAAGAACTAAATCACTCCGACTTACACTAATCAGAGGCTAATCCTTTCACAGTGTGCTCATTAAATTAGTTGATCAATACACCCATGTATAATGTCGTCTGCTAACAATTACACCCCCCCCTAAAAAAAATACTAGATAAACTCAGTCATTGTTCTTAAGCCTTAAATACACGCAACTTCTGGACGTGCTAGATGGGCAGATGGACGTCATTGGCCTAGTAGATGGACAGATGGGCATCGTTGGCCTAGTAGATTGACAGATGGGCGTCGTTGGCCTAGTAGATGAACAGATGGGCATCGTTGGTCTAGTAGATGGGCAGATGGGCATAGTTGGTCTAGTTGATGGACAGATGGGCTTCGTTGGCCTAGTAGATGGGCAGATGGGCATCGTTGGCCTAGTAGATGAACGTGGTTAGCCTAGTAGATGGGCAGATGGGCGTCGTTGGCCTAATTAGATGGGCGTCGTTGGCCTAGTAGATGGACGTCGTTAGCCTAGTAGATGGACAGATGGGCGTCGTTGGCCTAGTAGATGGGCGTCGTTGGCCTAGTAGATGGACGTCGTTAGCCTAGTAGATGGACAGATGGGCGTCGTTGGCCTAGTAGATGGACGTCGTTAGCCTAGTAGATGGGCAGATGGGCGTCGTTAGCCTAGAAGAAGGGCAGTAAGGGTCATAGGGCAGATAGTTAAGGAATTCTTGCAAGGATTGTTAATGACGGGATGAACTATTCTATTAAAAATATATATATTTGAGTAGAGTCTAGAAGAGAAACTTGTGTGTGGTGGACGGACTCTAATATCACTAAACATTCTTCTCAAAAGTTTGGAAAGCCTCTGAACTACAAGATTTATAAATGTTTCCGATATTCAATATTTTGACATTTTATTGGGAATCGTTACAAGTTCTATTTGAGGAAATGAATATAGGTAAGTGTGTGTGTGTGTGTTGTGTGTAGCTAGGTAATAAGTTTAAAGTAGGACTATAAACTGTTTCCCTGTAGAAGTTTTCTGCAGCTTATCAAAAAAGTCATTTTGACCTGGAATAAGGAACCTGGAAGTTATCTCCCCGGCTTAGCTAGTTTTGAGTGTTCCCTGTAGAGATTTTGTTGAAAAGAGATTTTATTAAATAGAGATTCTGTTAAAAATATATTTCTTTCAACCGCTGACTCGACTATATCCTATATCTGTATTATATAAGATAAGAAGATAAGATACTGTATGATTGAACATGGCAGGTATTTTCTAGAGCTGGTGTCGCTGTATAACAATAACAGGAGGAGATAACTGCGTGAGGTTTCAAGAAGTCATGGCAGAAGATAGTTACTTTCTTCTCAAGAACTCATGGCAGAAGATAGTTATTTGCTTTTCAAGAACTCATGGCAGAAGATAGTTACTTACTTTTCAAGAAGTCATGGCAGAAGATAGTTACTTGCTTTTCAAGAACTCATGGCAGAAGATAGTTACTTGCTTTTCAAGAACTCATTGCAGAAGATAGTTATTTGCTTTTCAAGAAGTCATGGCAGAAGATAGTTATTTGCTTTTCAAGAACTCATGGCAGAAGATAGTTACTTGCTTTTCAAGAACTCATGGCAGAAGATAGTTACTTGCTTTTCAAGAACTCATGGCAGAAGATAGTTACTTGCTTTTCAAGAACTCATGGCAGAAGATAGTTATTTGCTTTTCAAGAACTCATGGCAGAAGATAGTTACTTGCTTTTCAAGAACTCATGGCAGACGATAATGACTCATCAAAACGGAGACGCTCTTCATACTAACAGCTAGAAAGGATTCCAGTTTGTAACGGAACATTCCGGACTCACCCTCTATCTATCAGCACAGAAATACAGTCAAGCCCTCAGCCTCCCATTGGATAACAGAAGTGAATCCTCACCATTAACACTGCAAAGACAGCCAGCGCATATTTCGGAGCAGTGTTTTCTAATGAGGTGAAACAAGTATAGATTGTGGAAACATGTGTTAGAATGAAACACAATGTACTTTTATGATATGCTTACACCAAAACATGCACACTACAATACACATACACACAGCCGATGTGAGACACACACAGAGAAGAGAGTGACTGTGTGAGAGTGAATGAAATCGAATTGCAGACTTTACTTCAAAATGTTTTTAAAATGTGTCCCTTGCAATCAAGTGCTTTTAAATTCAAACAGCTGAACATCAAGAATTCCATGTTCGCAATAAACCAGATCATCATATAACATGAGGGGGGGGGGAGGGGGGCGCGTTGGTTAAGCGCTTGCCTTCCGAACCTGGCTGCGAATCCCGCGGGAAGACTGGGAGTTTGAATTTCGGAAATTTTAGGGCGCCGCTGATTCCACACAACTCAAATGGATACCTGACTTTAGTTGGTGCAAGTAAAAGCAGTTGGTCGTTGTGCTGGTCAATTGACACCCTGCTCGTTAACCGTTGGTCAAAGAAACAGATGACCTTAATATTATCTGCCCTATAGATTGCAAGGTCAGAAAGGGGAACTTTACTCGTTTTTTTAACTTATAACATAATGTTAAAAGGTCAAAGGTTGAAGTTTTTGGGAATTAGTGTGGCTATTTATATTTGGTCAAGATGAGTCAATGTTTAGCCCATTGGTCAAAATGGTATAGTTCAGTGTTTAACCAATTGGTCAGGATGGTATAGTGCTGTGTTTAACCAGTCGGTCATGATGGTAAAGCGCAGTGTTTAGCCAATCGGTCATGTAGTTAAAGTTCAGTGTTGAGCCAATAGGTCAAGATAGTTTAGATCAGTGTTGCCCCAAAGGGTCACTACGGTATAATGGGGTGTTGCTGTTGAGCCAAAGGGTCAGGTCGTCACGATAATTGAGTGTGACACTACTAACTCTGACTATATGTTGACAAACTGGCGTTAATTAAAGAAACGGGCCAATGGATGACTGAGGCGTCTATTTCTCTTCGCCTTATTGCGATTTTTTTTTTGAAAAGATAGAAACTAGTTCCCGTATTTCAAGACAAGAAAGTACAAAGTCTGGAATGTCAACAACCAATGACTGTCATTTCTATAGAGGACAACTTTCTGCTGTGAAACTGTTGATACTTTGAAATGTTTGTGTCACATCGTGACAATGTGTTTACAACATTAGGTTAGTGTGAGGTTGTCTGTGGTTTTCTAGATAGATTTGTCAATCAATGCGTCCTTCTAGCATAGCATAATGAATTAAAATAACAAATAAAAAAATTAGAGTTCTCGGACTTGTTCGTCGTAATTCTTTTAACAGTGATATAAACAGTGTTGTCAAAGTTGTCAAAAGAGAGAGAGAGAGAGAGAGAGAGAGAGAGCGACAGACAGAGAGAGACAGAGAGAAAGACAGAGACAGAGAGAGAGAGAGACAGAGACAAGTGAGAAACTCACCAGATTATTTAAAAAAAAAAAAACAGAATATAACAAAGATTTTGAATACAAAGTTGCAATTAAGTTCTAGACTCTAAATATTTTAGAAGGTTTCCTAAACCCTGAAAAATCAATATATGCAGTTTTAAGAACTTCATATAATTTAAATACAACAAATCTATTGCCTTCGGAAAATCAAGCTGAAAAATAACTCGTGCCTTAAAAAGTCAACTTGGTGTTTTCATCTCTTGACAGACCTGGGACTAGAGAATAGATCATTCAGCTGACGGTGCTGAGTCAACAAGCATCCAGACTATCATTCCCAAGCTTAATTGATTGGCGGTGTAGAGGTAAAAGAGTAACCGGATCATAATAGCACGTCTCCATTGATAAGAGCTGCAACTATTTTCTTAGAGAGTGCATTTCGACATTAATGGAGGCGGCAAGGAGCACGTCAATTGAGCACTCTTTTGTCTTCCAGATTTCTGCACAGAGCTCCGCTCCTGACCTTTGTCATTGTGCGATTGTTAAAAAGTATTTTAAAAGAAGTTTTAGACAATACGTTCTTGGGTAGTCCTGGCTCTAGAAGAACTGGATCAAGTCAACAGTCGATCACGTGACTTTCTAGAGGACAACAATTCAACTATTGAAAATCGTTTATAGAATCGATCTAGAAATGAAGACAGAGAACCAGGGTATAGGAAGTTGATCATAACATAGGCAGAAACAAAAGAGCAAGCTGATATGGTTGGTTGTATAATAGTATCACATCAATTCGTTTACAACTCGGGAGTATTTTCTTTTCCAGAGAATAGGGATAGAGCAGATTTCATTGGATAACCAAAAAGCCACGCAGGCCATATCCGGTCTGCAATACTTTGCTATCAGACACCTCGAAACTTCTACCCAGAGTGCACAAGGAAGCCGCAGAGACGATTTCTTAGCGGAGAAGTAAAAAGCGTGTGGACAACTTGTAGTGCCCCAGTCTGGGTAGGTTGGACAACTTGTAGTGCCCCAGTATTGGTAGGTTGGACAACTTGTAGTGCCCCAGTCTGGGTAGGTTGGACAACTTGTTGTGCCCCAGTCTGGGTAGGTTGGACAACTTGTAGTGCCCCAGTCTGGGTAGGTTGGACAACTTGTAGTGCCCCAATCTGGGTAGGTTGGACAACTTGTAGTGCCCCAGTATGGGTAGGTTGGACAACTTGTAGTGCCCAGTCTGGGTAGGTTGGACAACTTGTAGTGCCCCAGTCTGGGTAGGTTGGACAAATTGAAGTGCCCCAGATGTAGAGATCAATAAACATGCCAAAATTCGTTGTTTCATATCTAGTTAGAGTTTTCCTTTCAAATAAAAAGATTTACTGCTGCAGGGTTGAACAACTGTGTTAATAAAACACTAAACATATATACATCTAGGAAACCTGCCGGCCAAGATAAAGAACATTTGAGTTACATCCTTCATTTTTACTTGATCCGGCAGGGTTTCTTTCCCATATGTATGTTTATAGTATTTTCGGTTTCTCTAAAGATATAAATTTAAATTATTTTAAATGCATTGTTTCTGTCTCAAGTATTGCTTACTGGCACGAGTAATTGCCGCGAAATCTCTCAGCATCCGGCGTCAGTTGTCCTTTGGAAATCTCGTATCCTAACAGTCTCACTTTAGTAGTGCTAATTTCCCTTTTTGTTTCATCAAAAGTGATTCCATACTTTTGGTACACATGGATGGGTCTATGTGGCTTAACTTTGTCGGTGTTAAGGTCATTGAGGCTTTGCTTCGCGCCACCTGTTCCTCCCATGGCCGCTTGTGTTTGGGTGTGACGTGTCCTTCTGTTGCCCTCCCTAGATATTGGCAGTCATAAACACACACACACACACAGACTCAGGGTATGAAGACCTAACAGTCTGTTTATTAAACGCACTTCTTTAGCGGCAGACGACTAAGTTTTATTAACGCCTTTCACTGCAGTTATCTGCCCTTAGTGTGTGTGTGAGAGAGAGAGAGAGAGAGAATTTCGCTAATAATAGAAACACACCTGATGCTTGGGGGAAGGGGTGAACGAGATAGAACAAGACTTGGGGATTAAACCCAATTCAAAACAAAAACCTAGACCCATCCTTGCTGTTTTTGGTTTAACCCAGCGCTGCCCATAACTGTGGTCCGTGAGCTATCTGGCCCTTCAAAGTTTTTTCACACAGTGTAAAATTATATCAACATTGAATATAAAAAGAATTACATTCTGTGACCAGTATAATTTTACACAGATTACTTTCTTTGTCTCATATGGTGGTGCATTACAAACGTTTGCGTTTTGGGAAAGGTCTGCGTAAATTTCCTATATTCTAAATAGCTTTTAGGTTTATCCATAAATTTCTTGGCATCATGTGTGTCAGAAAACTCACCGTTACCCCCTTTTATAAGGCCGGACATTGAGGTGTTGGCTTTTGCAAAGAAAGTTTAGCAATTTTTTAGAAACATAAAATGTAACTATTATGATACCAAGTGAAAGGACTTTCAAGGTAGCATCCTTGTTTCGGGCCGCGAAAAATAAAAACTGTTGTTTAGTTATTATTATTATAGCTTTTATATAGCGCTACTTTCATGCTTATATAGCATGCTCAGAGCGCTTTTGGTCCAATCTCATTTGTGGACCATTGGGGGGGGGGGGGTATCTAGGAGTTTGTTTTCCGTGCTGCCTTTAGGCGCTCAGTAAACACAACTCTGCCCGAGTCGGTTGTCGAACCTCGAGCCCCCTTCTAGGTAGTCAAGCCAAGCCAAGTTCAAGCGCACTTGGCCTCTCGACCACGCTTCCCACTAATGTTCAGACATTTGAGGCTCTACGAGAATATTTACCGAAAAAGAAACACTAACTTTGAGGCCAAGGGCGAGCTTTCGAGTTTCTTATGATCTGTGTGTACAAATTTGAAAAAGACTTATGCAGCAAGATAATTTAAGACAAGAAGAGTGAAAAATACGGAAAAAGATCTTAGAAATTTTGGTCATAGTGTGGAGGTTGTAATCCGAACAAAACTTCATGTAATTCTAGGTGCCATATCATCCAGCTTCATTTGTTTTCAAGTCACAAGTAAGATCTAATGTGAGCGTTAAATAGTTTAAATATAGTGAGATTTTTAACGACTAGTCCTAATACCTGCAGCAACGCTAAGTTCTGCTTGAATAAAGCATTTAAGAAGTTTACATAATCGGGGCCAATCTATCTCTCTCTCTCTCTCTCACTCTCTCTCTCTCACTCTCTCTCTCACTCACTCACTCACTCTGCTCTTGCTTTGCTCACTTCACCCGTTAGCTGCAATAACCAATTTGCTAAGAGGCATCATATTGTCCTTCTCTATATTGTACTTGATATATTGTGTTACATTATATTTTGTTACATTATATCGAGACACAGTTGCTGAGTGATAAAGAGCTTGGCGTCCGAACCGAGGGGTCCCGATTGATGAATGGGATTTTTTATTTCGGTATCTTTAGTGGGCCTTTAAGTCCACCCACATCTAATGGGTTTCTTGTTCTAGCCAGCTTTTTGCTGCCGAGCTGTCAGCTCTTTTGCAGACTATGGGTACCTGGCATAAGTTAGGGAAAAGTAAAGGTTGGTCGTTGTGCTGGCCACATGACACCCTCGTTAACCGTGGTCCACAGAAGCATCATCTGCCCCATAGATCGCAAGTTCTGAAATTGGAACTTAACGTAACTTAAAATTATATTATTCATGCATTATTTTGAATTAAACAGTATTATCCGTTTTATATCGTATTGTCTTATCGTATACTTTCTTTAATAGTTATAACAAATAGCAGAGGTAATAAGATTGAAAAACAGACTGTTGAATGTTGCATACAGCTTTCGTCTATTAATTTTGTGATAGCGTTTATATTACCAGGTTTAAACCGTTTACAAGGATATCAAACTTTCACACATCTTAATAAAAGTTTTAAGAGCACTGCTAAACGTGTGCGTTGGGAACTGCCCTTATGTCAACAATGACATCAAAAAGCTTAGCTATAATTGACTAGTAACAGGTGTTGAACGTAGGTTTAGTTAAGCCTATTTAGAAAGGAGTAAACGAAATCTAGGGGTGTAACTGAATGTGGGTTCTCTTACAGGATACAAAAATGCTACCCCAACCCCCTCCTTTTTTTTCCAATAGTTCAAATGTCGTAATTGCGTGAAAGCAACATAGTAAGAGTGAAATTTTACGACAATGTACTGCTGACACGTAATTGAGTAGTGTTTTATCCTAGACACATTCACACACACACACTCATCTTCAAAGGCCAATTAAATCTATTTCTATGGGGTGCCAATTAAATCTGCTTCTCTTATGGGGCGCCGTGAAACAGTTTGTGACCTTTTGATTGTTTACAGAGAGCGAGGACCAAATGTTTTGTCGGCGTTTAGGCCAGAGAAGGGTAGGGAGAGGCGGAGAGGGGGACAACGAGAGAGATGGAGAGAGAGTGAGGGAGAGAGTGAGGGAGAGAGTAAGGGAGAGAGTGAGGGAGAGAGAAAGTGAGGGAGAGAGAAAGTGAGGGAGAGAGTGAGGGAGAGAGAGAGTGAGGGAGAGAGTGAGGGAGAGAGTGAGGGAGAGAGTGAGGGAGAGAGTGAGGGAGAGAGAGAGTGAGGGAGAGAGAGAGTGAGGGAGAGAGTGAGGGAGAGAGAGTGTGAGGGAGAGAGAGAGTGAGGGAGAGAGTGAGGGAGAGAGTGAGGGAGAGAGTGAGTGAGGGAGAGAGTGAGGGAGAGAGAGAGTGAGGGAGAGAGTGAGGGAGAGAGAGAGTGAGGGAGAGAGTGAGGGAGAGAGAGAAAGACCAATGAAACAAGGGTTGAGGTACGGTACACCACACAATGTCGCAACTGTAAATAAAACAGTTCCACCAACAAAACGACATCACGTCACGTGGTATATTTGATAAACTGGATCGATGGCGTCTGCGCAGCATGGGGACCTCGAACATCATTGATGTGTTTCGAGAATACAAACATCAATGACGTGCCTTCACAAAATTAACATCATTGATGTATATCGGAAATACAGACATCATTGGTGCGGAAATCACTAACATTAAAAAAAAACCTGAGATCGATAAGTTATGTACCTTGTAATGTATCTTGTTGACTCAAGAAAAGTTTAATGTGTCTTGTAAACACTGCAACTGGACACCGAGTATTCAATTATTAATTAATTCAATAAAAGTATCCTTTTATGAAACATTCTGTGTAAGAGATATTAACATTTTATTGATTGAATTGTTGAATAATGTTTGAAATAAACAAAATGTCAAATGTAGTCCTAGATCTCAGTGTTTCTCAAACTCCTAGATCTCAGTGTTTCTCAAACTCCTAGATCTCAGTGTTTCTCAAACTCCTAGATCTCAGTGTTTCTCAAACTCCTAGATCTCAGTGTTTCTCAAACTCCTAGATCTCAGTGTTTCTCAAACTCCTAGATCTCAGTGTTTCTCAAACTCCTAGATCTCAGTGTTTCTCAAACTGTTTCCCTAACGAACACGTTGCTAGTTCAAAAAAAAGACCAATGTATGTGGTGGGCTACTAGTTAATTATTCCAGTAGTTCGTGGAACAACTCGGTGAACACTAGGGTTCCGCGGAACACAGTTTGGGAAACACTGTCCTAGATAATAAACTTTGGATCATTAGTAGCAGTATGCTCATGATACACACCGGGGGTGTCAATGGCGATAAGCTCCCATTGTCTATAAAATACTCCTAATGGCATGCGTCTCAAATAGCAGTTGACAACTAAGTCCAGCACCTGGCCATTTCGTGTGGCTTAGATACTAAGCCTGACTAAAGTGCTCTTACTAACAGATGAAGGGGTGAAGGCGGATACCTGGCGTCACAAAACCTGAAGCTTCGGGCAGATGGAACTCGTCAGCCTAGTAAGGCAATTCATCTTATTACCTTGCGGTAATAAGGCTTCAGGAGACAACCTCGAGGAAAAGTCAGGAGTGAAGTCCCTTAGACGTTGGGAGTATCAACTATGACATTCCCTCCAGAAGCCTCTACAACTGAGTTGGCGCCAAAAGTTAAGCGAAGCGTTCCTCTGAATCTCATCGGCAATGTCGAGAGAAGGACCACGACGCATGGGTCACCCATGACCCCTTTATTTAAGACCCAGGAATTCGCCCCGCAGAGGAAACTCTGGTGCTGCAATGGCGATATACACACACAGAAAGTTGAATATGATGAAGGTGGTCAAGATTGGAGTTTTAAAATGTGTTCAATACTGCAAGAATGTTTGAAAAAATTATTCTAAGACAAAATAGGTAACGAAACTGTGAGAATTAAGAGGGAGCTCTTGTTCACTTTTGCTGGCCTAGAGTTCCAAGAGCCGAAGGCTCAACTCTACCTGACAGTTTAAGAAGAAGAAGAATGTTCTGGGGGCAAAAGCATTTGTCGATTCGATTGTAAAAAGGGCTTATTTGTTCTTCTCACATGGAAAGCTACAACAGGTTAGATTTTCTTAATTTTCGTCCATCCATAGCTGGACAATACGTGATAGGTAAGTCAACAAGGACTTTGGCTTTTATATAGATAGATATTTAAATGTAAATAATAGATGTTTCGGAGTTTGAATGAGATACTAGAAACAATATTTTAAAAACCATAACAACAAATTAAGTCATTGATACACTTACACACATAGACACAGCCAAAAACACGTAGATCTTTATTCCCATTTAAACCTTCGAGTGCTAGACACCTGATACGCCAAATCATCTGCTAGTCACGTGATACGACTGGTCATC
Source organism: Biomphalaria sudanica (assembly GCA_036873155.1). NCBI lineage: Eukaryota > Metazoa > Mollusca > Gastropoda > Planorbidae > Biomphalaria > Biomphalaria sudanica. The sequence goes on from JAZGLO010001921.1 coordinate 1,049,251, forward strand.
CATTTCTCACAAGCGATATCTTGTTAATTGGTCCATATTTTTTCACCTTCAAATAAGCTTCTAACGTCCCAGACCCCCCCAGACACACACACAAACACCTCTACGCTTCTGATTGTTTTCTACCCAATTCCGGAAGTCACCTACTCCATAAAATGACCGCCGCAAAACAGACGCCTGGCATTAATAGCTCCGTGAAAGCACTGGGTCAATCATAGAGCTTCTTGTGGGTGAGTGTTTTTCACGTGCGTGAACGCGCGCGCTCATTGCGTTCTTTCCACGATACTGTTTGGCTTGCTGGCATTAAGTGTCGTTTTAGTACTTGTTTCACCAGTGTCTCTGGGCTGTTACACAAATGTGATAATTTGACTCACACATAGAATTTTCCTCGACTAACATTACCAATTGAAAAGTGCATGGAATAGAGAATAAGACTGATGCGGCTGGGTTATTTGCAGCACTGGAGCGCGGTGGCTTAGTGGTTAAGAGCTAACTTCGAAGCTGGTTTCCTGGGTTCGAATCTCGATGAAGACTTGGATTTTGAATTTCAAGATTTTTAGGGCGCCCCTTTGTCCATGCAACTGTAATGGGTACCTGAATTTAGATGGGGAAGGTAAAGGTGGTTGGTCGTTGTGCTGGCCACATGACACCCTGCTCATTAACTGTTGGCTAAAGAAACTGATCACATTAACATCATCAGCAATATAGATCGCTTGGTCTGAAAGGGGAAATTTACTTTACAATGGCAGGACGGGGGTACGAAAAGGCAGTTCAACATCAAGCTTTGAAATAAATAGTGACAGTACAGAATCAAGTGATCTGACGATACAGAAGCGCCAAACAAATCAGGCTATACAAACACAAACATTTCAAGCACAATTTCTGCAAGTTACTTTTGAGCTCTTTGCTTTCTCTATAGTGTTTCATGTCACCTTTAATCGCGCCTTTCTGTTGATTTGATTTCTCGTCTGCTGTCAAAACTCCACACTTCTATCGTAATGACCACAACACAGAAGGGAGGTGAGCTCGAAGGTGAAGGCTGCTGTTACCTTTACTGGTAACAATGGAACAAATTTCTAGGGAACTTATGTAGAAACGATATATTCATTTGAAAGGGGTTTTTATTCAAATATCTCCATTTGATCTTTTGATCTTTTAGCATTTAAGTAGCTCGCTTTTTTACTTTCTTTCACTTTAAACAAAAATGCACACAGTCACACACAAAACACAGACACACACACAAAACACAGACACACACACATGAGCAGACACACTTCTCAAGCGCTAATTCTCTGATCACGTCAGACTATCACAGAATCCTTTTCCTCTGACAAGGTGGAAACCAAATTCACAATTGTCTGGTCAGAGCGTAACTCAAGACCAACACAACTTTGTCTAGGCTCACCCTGTGACGTTTTCCATAAAAAGGAAACATGAAATGACATTGTTTCAGTAATAGACATAGTTTCATTGAAGGACATTGTTTGATTGTAGGACATTTTGCGTTGATAGACATTTCATTGAAGGAGATGGTTTCATTGTAGGACATTTTGCGTTGATAGACATTTCATTGAAGGACATTTTTCCATTGCGTAAATATACATTTCATTGAAGGGCATTGTTTCATTGTATGACATTTTGCGTTGATAGACATTTCATTAAAGGACATTGTTTCAATGAAGGACAATGTTTCATTTTAGTAAATAGTTTCATTGAAGGAAATGGTTTCATTGTAGGACAATTTGCATTGATTGATATTAGTGCATTATTTCACTGGAGGACATTGTCTCATTGAAGGACATTGTTTCCCACGAAAACATTGTTTTATTGATGTGGTTGTTGATGTGGTTGTTGATGTGGTTGTTGATGCTTTTGATCATGTTTTGTGGTTGTTGATGTGGTTGTTGATGCTTTTGATCATGTTTTGTGGTTGTTGATGTGGTTGTTGATGCTTTTGATCATGTTTTGTGGTTGTTGATGTGGTTGTTGATGCTTTTGATCATGTTTTTTTTCTCTTTTCTCTTTAAACCCCCCACCCCACCCCACCTTTCCCCAACAAATTTAAAATCGATTTTGATGAATTTGATTCCGGCGATTGGTGCCTCCAGCCTGAAGGGATTTATTGCTATGACACAGAGGAAAAGCCTGTCTACACACCTGAATTGAAAGAGATTGACTTTTGTTTTTAAAAGACACTCCTAAGGGAATTTTTTTCTTTACCAGTGTGATAATTAGAGCTTACATAACAAGTTGACTAGGAGCTTACATAACAAGTTGACTAGGAAATTAGTGCTTACATAACAAGTTGACTAGGAACTTACATAACAAGTTGACTAGAAGCTTTCATAACAAGTTGACTAGGAGCTTACATAACAAGTTTGCTAGAAGCTTACATGACAAGTTGACTAGGAGCTTACATATCAAGTTGAATAGGAAATTTCAAATGTATGATTTCTGATGAAAAGTTAGAATAATTTACTTTCCACTATTACGTACACACACTACACAATTACATACAGACATTAACTACATTTTAATTATTGATTTGCATTTTTTCAAGCCAACTTTACTTGATCTATTTGTTAATGGTACTCAAACTAGGAGACAGACTCTACGTAAGAGCCTGTATAACAATTTGAACACGACCTTCCAGCGGTCTTGTACCTATACATCTCTAATTGAGCATCAATCCACTAGCGACATTAATAGCAATATTGCAACAAAAAGTATTAAGTTATACGACGTGCATCTAGAAAGTAGGACCCTGACCTTGCATCCTGTTTTGGCCGTTGGTATCTGCAACAATATCGATTCAAAACACACATTTGAAGAATACATTTCAATACATCTTGACCAGGAGCTTCCATCTTTCTTGACCTCAGAATGTTCCAATGTCTTACTTATGATTTACCAACTGTTGACCCGCTGCATGCCGTCTTGGATAAAATGACCTTACGACCATCAAGGCAATGATTGAAATACATGCTGGACTGTCTCTAATGTCTCACACACTTCAGTCCAGTAATTGAAGCTCATTTGAACTGTGCTGTTCTTATTGGGAAAAAATGGTACGTTATGGACGCCAGGAGAATAAATTCGAATTCTGACGCTCAGAATGCAGGATAACTCTTACAGTGCTCCCTCAGGCTGTATGAAGGATCGATGTCGTACTTTTTAAAGTCTACGTTGAGGGTCACAAGGTTGAGGGTCATAGTAAAACACCGAGGACTGCAAAAACCTAAAAAGGGACATACTGTAGGCTGCATTTCCGACAACAATGGTGCAGGGCCGGTTTATCATGGTAAATAGAGGAAGATAAATCACAGAACAGGTAGGCCTATCTAACAATTTTCATACAGCATTCTCAGCTCACCTGAATTAAATTGGCACTCATCTACATGTAAACTTTAAATTCTCTAACTGAAATTTCTAATGTGTAAGTAACCAAAGATGTTTTGTTGAGACTTATTTTAAATAATTATTTTGTCGTTTTTTGTTTTGGTCATTAGGTTCTTTCTTAAAATATTTCAAAATGAAAATGAAAACTTGTTTATGCTTCTGAAAGCAGCAGTGCTCTAGCTTAGGGCCCCCACTTGCTTCCAGCGATATTTTCAATTATTTTGAAGAAAGAGCTAATGAAAAATTGCCTTAAGCTGCTCTCTACAGTTCCATCTTACAGTCTGTTTATAATGACATTAAACCAGTTGTGGCCTTGCAACCGATAGTGCCTTTGCAACCAATACTGACTTTTCTCCTTTACCTACTTAGAGCGCTAAAATGACCATGTGGTTGTCTAGTGATGTCACTGAAGACTTACATTGTAGAGCCACAGCCCTGACCATTAGTGAACACCTCACCTTCCCCCTCTCCTAGGACCGCCACCTTGCGGTCGCCATTAACCTTTTTATTGCATAGAGAGAGTTGGAGACGCGGGTCCAGAGCAACAAGTTTATTGTGAATGTGAGTGGAGTGATGAGACAGCACTGTCACAGATGTACGCCAATATTATATTTATACTAATTAATCCTGGCTTCATTTCCTTCATCCATAACCTACCCCACCCTCATGATAGCCCCCCTCCTTTTTGTTTTTTGTTGTTTCTGTTGTTAAAAAAGTAGGTTAAATCGAAATATATGTGTGTGTGTGTGTGAGTACAGTAGTTTAATGTTTGCGTGTTTAGAGGTTGAATGTGTCTTGTGTGGTGGTTGCACATGGTGAATACACTTAAGTGTACTATATTCTTTACGAAATTGTATTTTTCATGTATATTGACTACATCTTAATGTAGGACTATTGGTAAAAAATTTAAAAAATACAATGTTAAAAATGTATGCAAAACATATAAACTATAATGATGTTACACATTTGAACATTAGCTCCCTGTATCACATTAAGACTATTGATAGCAGCCACTGAATGGCCTATTGTCACCCTGAAGTAATAAGGTTGTTTCTAATGTATTTTAATTTTTATTTATCATTATCATAATACATCGACTGTTACTCAAAGCTAAATTGAAGTCAACAACGAGTATTTATTTAATAGCAACTCTATTAACTAAGATTACCACAAGCTCACAAAGCTGCTGTATTACACATTTCATTTCTAGCTGAATTATAAAAGGGTAATTACTGACAACTTACTCACAGCCGATGGCTGGGGGGATAACTATTTAACAATTATAGGCATATAGAGTTATTTTTATTCCTAGGCGTATATGATTTAGGAGAAAAAATATGTAAGGAATTTATTTGTCAAGCTGTATGTGTTTCTATTATTCGCAAATAAAGATCTAAACTATTTATACATACAACTTTGAGATAAGTTCATTTTCTTTCAGATATTTTTTGAACATGCACCAATCAAATAGGTCCAATAGTACATTAATTGCATGCTCAAATAACGTTCTGGGTGTTTTCGAATCTAAATAATAAAGAAAAGAGGATCTGTTAGAACTTGCATTTTATGATGTATTTGCCTCAACGCTTGATTTTGGTCATTGAAACCATTCCTTTGAAGAATCTGTTATTCAGAACTTATATCCTATGAGAGGGGCAACAAGGGGTTTTGTGTTGATGTTAATCACTTCATAGACAGAATACAGAGTCTACAGACAAACAGAATACAGAGTCTACAGACAAACAGAATATAGAACAGAATATAAATATATATATATATTGTTATGCTCCAATCAGAACTATGCCATCACATGCGAGTTACCACAGCTGCTCAGCTTTACAGACGCTCTTGAAATAACTAAGATACGCTTTTCAATCCTTTAAAACGTTTATTTACAAGGAAAAATGGTCGTCGAGTCTTCTCTCTAAGCGTCACTATCTTACTTCCTTTCAAGCGTCCCTGAACATGTTCTATTTCCTGTCTAGTTCTCTCTACTCTTTTTGTCTCGAGATTAATACACAAAATTACTCTAAATACATATCATAACAATATACAGTGCTTTTTTGGTAAAAAAAAAAAATAGGTGCCGGTACTGAGTGTTCAGGTGCCGGGTACTCAGTAGTTGATTGCCTAACTCTTAACTACTAACAATTAAAAATATACTGTTGTAATTCTAGGGTAGGCACTCAACGTAAAGGCAGGCAACTCAACACAGTTTAACAGGAAATAAATAGATGTGTTTATTCACTAGGACAAACACATAACATCCTTCAGCTTCCTCAGAGTCTTGCTACTATGTATACCAGTGCTTTGCTACTTAACTCGAATGTGGACCAACGACAGCCTTCCCCGCTTCGCTCCAGGTCCCTACTACAACCTTCAGGCAGCACAAAAGTTGGCCTCTTAGTTTCCCAAACATTCAGACTCTTCACAATCCCTGATGCACTGTTCTTCTCTCCATTCTTGCGTCTTCCTGTTTACGTTCAACAGTGCGCTAGTGCGCACCTCAAGCACTGGTGCAAGGCAGGGTTACAACAATACGTTTAAATACAAGAAAATAATAATTTTTTTCAAAAAGGTGCCGGTACGCCGTACCGGTGCGTACCGTCACAAAAAAAAGCCCTGTATAAAGAAAGTATTTTGAAATATTGTATCCTAGAACACCAAGTGACAAGTCTGTAAAGTAAGAACACCCTCCACTGACATTGCATTAAAGCACTCAACAAATTGGTCTTTACGATTATAGATTGTCTGCGAAAGTTAAGTGCTTGGTCTTTGTCCAAGCCACATGTCACCATAGTTTACAGCAACACTTTACAACAGTTCACAGTTTTTAAAAAAGGGGGGGGGGGGGTGAAACAGAAACAGTAGAGCGGAAATCAATATTTCAACAGACAGCTACAGACTTGTCTCTAAGTGCGCGTGTTAATCCATTGTGTTCGGGGTATACATAATACATATGTATGGATGTAGCGCCACCACAACTACAACAGCCAGTTCCCTCCCCTCTCAGACGGTGGTTAAATAGCGTGTAATGAGAGACATTCTCTTGACAAGATGGCGTCTTGTCCTAGTCTACGTTCGCCTCTAACGTTCTGTACATTAAGCTTAGGTAAAAAAAGAAAAAGTCCGCGAAACTTCGTCAGTGGCGTAACGTGCTGGGGGCTGGTATCCATTTAAAACAAAAGTTTGACCCTCTCTAAAAAAAACAACAGTTTGCTTGTTCTACTTACGATTTGAGACAAAACAGAAGACAACAAAGGATTAATTTATAAGTCCTCCAAGTGTAAGGAGATGTAACGTTTAAACAAGTCGTTCATTCAGTTCAACAGAAATAAATACAATTTGGTGGTGATCCTTTCTTTGCTCGAAATGTTAGATGTACAGATATGGGAGGTGGAAATGTTAGATGTACAGATATGGGAGGTGGAAATGTTAGATGTACAGATATGGGAGGTGGAAATGTTAGATGTACAGATATGGGAGGTGGAAATGTTAGATGTACAGATATGGGAGGTGGAAATGTTAGATGTACAGATACGGGAGGTGGAAATGTTAGATGTACAGATACGGGAGGTGGAAATGTTAGATGTACAGATACGGGAGGTGGAAATGTTAGATGTACAGATACGGGAGGTGGAAATGTTAGATGTACAGATACGGGAGGTGGAAATGTTAGATGTACAGATACGGGAGGTGGAAATGTTAGATGTACAGATATGGGAGGTGGAAATGTTAGATGTACAGATATGGGAGGTGGAAATGTTAGATGTACAGATATGGGAGGTGGAAATGTTAGATGTACAGATATGGGAGGTGGAAATGTTAGATGTACAGATATGGGAGGTGGAAATGTTAGATGTACAGATATGGGAGGTGGAAATGTTAGATGTACAGATATGGGAGGTGGAAATGTTAGATGTACAGATATGGGAGGTGGAAATGTTAGATGTACAGATATGGGAGGTGGAAATGTTAGATGTACAGATATGGGAGGTGGAAATGTTAGATGTACAGATATGGGAAGTGGAAATGTTAGATGTACAGATATGGGAGGTGGAAATGTTAGATGTACAGATATGGGAGCTGGAAATGTTAGATGTACAGATATGGGAGCTGGAAATGTTAGATGTACAGATATGGGAGGTGGAAATGTTAGATGTACAGATATGGGAGCTGGAAATGTTAGATGTACAGATATGGGAGCTGGAAATGTTAGATGTACAGATATGGGAGGTGGAAATGTTAGATGTACAGATATGGGAGGTGGAAATGTTAGATGTACAGATATGGGAGGTGGAAATGTTAGATGTACAGATATGGGAGGTGGAAATGTTAGATGTACAGATATGGGAGCTGGAAATGTTAGATGTACAGATATGGGAGGTGGAAATGTTAGATGTACAGATATGGGAGGTGGAAATGTTAGATGTACAGATATGGGAGGTGGAAATGTTAGATGTACAGATATGGGAGGTGGAAATGTTAGATGTACAGATATGGGAGGTGGAAATGTTAGATGTACAGATATGGGAGGTGGAAATGTTAGATGTACAGATATGGGAGGTGGAAATGTTAGATGTACAGATATGGGAGGTGGAAATGTTAGATGTACAGATATGGGAGGTGGAAATGTTAGATGTACAGATATGGGAGGTGGAAATGTTAGATGTACAGATATGGGAGGTGGAAATGTTAGATGTACAGATATGGGAGGTGGAAATGTTAGATGTACAGATATGGGAGGTGGAAATGTTAGATGTACAGATATGGGAGGTGGAAATGTTAGATGTACAGATATGGGAGGTGGAAATGTTAGATGTACAGATATGGGAGGTGGAAATGTTAGATGTACAGATATGGGAGGTGGAAATGTTAGATGTACAGATATGGGAGGTGGAAATGTTAGATGTACAGATATGGGAGGTGGAAATGTTAGATGTACAGATATGGGAGGTGGAAATGTTAGATGTACAGATATGGGAGGTGGAAATGTTAGATGTACAGATATGGGAGGTGGAAATGTTAGATGTACAGATATGGGAGGTGGAAATGTTAGATGTACAGATATGGGAGGTGGAAATGAATGGCATTCACCGCTTGCTTTAATATCAAGAGGGCGTGAGTTCGAATTCCAAGCTGAAAAGTTTCTTGAAACGCTATAAAGCATGACGGGAACGTTGTAGAAACCCCCCCCCCCCTTTCTCTTATGTCCACTAAAGAGTTTTGACCAAACCTCTTTGATAGTGGAGGAAAAAAACCGGGCGTGTGCATAGGGACTTTAATAAACATAATATAGACATTTTTGTTTTATATACAATGCTTAACATTTGCTTTTGTTCCGGCTTCTAATAAAACTAAGAATTCCAATTTCCTCGTAACTGACGAAGCAATTGGTATCGTGAACTACTTTCTTGGAGTTGAGTGTGAACCACAATTTATTGATTGAATTCTTCGTTAGCACATTTCTTGTACGTTTAGTGAGTTCTTTTGCTTTTGTTTCAGCTGATATGCTTTATTTCTTTGGCAATAACTTATCTTATACATTACAGAAGTTCCTTCAAAACAGAAGATAATGACGTCCTACGCGTTACATGTGCTAATCTAGTTGTGCATGTAAATTAGAATCTGAAATGCTGTTAAGTCATTCATTTTCTTGTCTAATATCAAATAGTTTCACAATTTTTTTTACAAAGCTTATATCAACTCTGTATTGTATACATTAAGTACACATTCTCTCTCCCATTACTCATTCATAGATCAAGTTGAAACTTTGCACAAGTATTCAAACCAACACGAATCAATCGAAAAATTTAATAAAAATAATAATTAATTTCGTTTTATATAGAGACAGGACTAGCTACGTGGTAATGGATTGCTTACTCGATGCAAGAAAGAAAATAACATTTCATTTGAATGGGGCTGTCTCCGAAAGATCCTGAAAATCACGTCCTAAGAAAGAGTGTGTAACACTTTACCATACTAAGACTTGCGTTGAGTTTAATATCTCCGGACCACGGGCATCTATTTAATGACAGTAAATGTTACGCTGATCATGTCCTGCACTTTGTAGGTCAAATTGTGTGGTCATGTCCAGGCCGATTTCAATACATGTTCATTTCCTGTTCTCTTTTGCCCGACTGATGCCAGTCACCAATATGAGTTGAATAGTTCAATGACCAGAACATCAGTTTGATCAAGATCACAAGAAATTAGTTCAGAAAGTGAATAATTGAAAAGTTGTCAAAATGTCAAAACACTTTAGGAGATTGGACAGGAAACAGAGATGAGATGTTTCTGAAAGAATTTTGTTTTGTTTGTTTCATTCACTTCTCGATGTTTAGTTTTCTTCTTAAACTCTTTTCTGTTTTCTCCTCTCTTCTATTTAGAGCAGCGCAAAGTACAGTAACTCAAAAAACAAACTTTTACTCAAGGGTAATAACTGAGTTGAAAGACGAGTTATGAAACTTGAAGTGATAGAGAAGATTGTGAAAAGATGAAAGTGACGCGTCATGGGGAGGTAAATTTGTTGACTTATTGGCCATCACAACCACGGAACCAGTCCCCTCCCCCACCACACACACCCTGCAGCACTTCCCCTTGCATTATGTTAACCAGCACGTTGCTCTTCTCGTTTACCATCGCCCCGTCTGCTCATCTATAATCCATAAAAATGATACCGAGCCCCGTGGTGTAACAGGAGTATTTAAAGCTCTGAAATCAACTCAGTAGTGTCAGAGTTTAATCGGGAGGATCATTATGGCATATGAATGGGCTCTAATTATGTTTTGGCTGGTCAAAGGAGTTAATCATTTCGAAAGGTTAAGTCACTTAGTTGGGACGTGAGGGCTAAGTGATAACTCTTCCAAACCAAGGGACCCGGGTTCGAATCTCGAAGACCGTGATTGGGATTTTTTGGAAGCTCCTGAGTCCCCCCAACTCTAATTAACTAACATTAGTTGTGGAAAGTAAAGAGGGGTTGGTCGTTGTGCTGGCCACACGACACCCCAGTTAAATGTCGACCATAGAAACTGATTACCAGCTGCCCTATAGATTGCAAGATCTGAAAGGGAAACCTGACTTTTGTTAAATCACTTAGTAACAGTTATCCAAGAAAGAGTATAACTTACTGTTACCTTTGTTATTGAATAATCCATCGCGTTATGATTCATTGTTCATCCCTAGCCCTTATCTCACTAGTCAGTTTGTTGAGGGAGGGGGTATCGTGGACAAACCACTTCTGCAGTCTTCATACATGTTTGTTTGTTCACTTATTTCTCTATGTCCTGATGTGTCAAATTGAAGCTGTGTATTCTAGGATTGATCTCTTTTGACTGAACATCTGTAATTTTTTCCTAGAAATTTGACAGTCTTAAGGAAAAAAATAGTTAATTGTCCGAACAGGGAAAACTCTGGTTTGACCGTTATAATTTTTAATGTATAATCATCTTAAAAATTAGATTTGGCTTAAGTCTTTTTTATTGGGGGGGGGGGGGCAAAATGTTCTTTCTCTATCTACCATCCATTTATTAGTAAAAACAAAATAATCGCTCTATAAGTTTTTAATGGAGGATTTTACTTTTTTAAAAGTATTTTTTATGTTTTTCCTGTTTAAAATTTCAGCAAACTAGAAGTTTCTATATTTTATATGCATGGGATTTTTTTGTCTTGGGGAGGGATAGAGGCGCTCTTTAAGTTGTTTTAATGGAGGAACCGTCTTTTTTTTTTTAAAGTATTTTTTTTTCTTGTTTAAAATTTAACAAACTTAATCTTACAATACTCATTGTGGCAGCATTATGTTTAGCAGCATTATGTATAGCAGCATTATGTGTAGTAGCATTATGTGTAATAGCCTTATGTGTAGCAGCATTATGTGTAGCATCATTGTGTGCAGCAGCATTATGTATATCAGCATTATGTGTAGTAGCATTATGTGTAATAGCCATATGTGTAGCAGCATTATGTGTAGCATCATTGTGTGCAGCAGCATTATGTATATCAGCATTATGTATATCAGCATTATGTGTAGTAGCATTATATGTAGCAGCATTATGTTTAGCAGCATTATGTTTAGCAGCATTATGTATAGCAGCATTATGTGTAGCAGAATTATATGCAGCATTATGTATAGCAGTATTATGTGTAGCAGCATTATGTGTAGCAGCATTATGTGTAGCAGCATTTTGTGTAGTAGCATTATGTGTAGCAGCATTATGTATAGCAGCATTATGTGTAGTAGCATTATATGTAGCAGCATTAGGTGTAGCAGCATTATGTGTAGTAGCATTATGTGTAGCAGCATTATGTGTAGTAGCATTATATGTAGCAGCATTAGGTGTAGCAGCATTGGGTGTAGTAGCATTATGTGTAGCAGCATTATGTGTAGTAGCATTATGTGCAGCAGCATTAGGTGTAGCTATTGTCTTTAAATTGAGACGAAGACATGAAAAAAACTTTGGTTCCACTTTTCTAAGTAAAGAAGTTGGCCGTTACTTCTCGGGCTCAGAAATCAATTCTATTGTTTCTCAATGCATGACTGGTCTGGACATTTTTCCATCACTTTCAAGAATAAGTTAATGGGCAATAGGGTGTAGAGCACTTTGTTTGTTTTGTAAACACAGGCTAATAGAACCACTTCCTGGCCTTAAGCCGGGGTCACGATAACACTGCCTCCTAGTACACTCATTGTTCTGAGTAGTATGGACGCTGCGGACGGGGTTTTTTAAACTTTCATTTCAATACACAATTCGGGTTAATGAGTCGGTTCATTTAAAAGACGAGCTCTGCTTTTGTAGGTTTTTTTTATTACTAACAATATTCATTATTATTATCATCATCATCATTATTATACTATTATTGTATACATTTATAATTAGCAGGATCTAGAAATTGAAGAATAGATAAGTTTAATCCAAAAGGCAAAACCATTTTTGTTCATGAGACAATTGAGGGATAGATAGAAGAGGTTTAGTAAACTTATAGTGACAGTACATTAGAATAGATACATTGTTCCCGTGAGTTCCTAATATGTTTCTGAAAATAAGATTTTTGTTGTGTTTTACTTATAATAATATGTGCTTGATAGCTGTATAATCGATTATATATTGTAGCAAAAGTTAATTAGGTCTTCTGTTCAAGATTAACTTAGCAGCAACTTATTCTGACCTTGTTGATGTTTCGTACAAGACAATTAAATAGATAATAAATAACTAGTGTAAAGTTAGAACATGTTAAACATCCATACCAAAAGGAAAATGGGGAGGAATTCCACATAGGTATGTGATCAATCAGTCCTAGTCCGTGTCAGCAAGTCATCAAACCCAAACCACTCCAGTCAGCCTATTACCTAGTAGCTCTTATAAATTTGTTACGTTGTCATCCAGTTAGTCCCTAGCCTTGTTGGTTTGTCATAAAGTAACCTCTTAGCCCTGTTGGTTTGTCATACAGTAACCTCTTAGCCCTGTTGGTTTGTCATACAGTAATCTCTTAGCCCTCTTGGTTTGTCATACAGTAACCTCTTGGCCCTGTTGGTTTGTCATACAGTAACCTCTTAGCCCAGTTGGTTTTTCATACAGTAACCTCTTAGCCCTGTTGGTTTGTCATACAGTAACCTCTTAGCCCTGTTGGTTTGTCATACAGTAGCCTCTTAGCCCAGTTGGTTTTTCATACAGTAACCTCTTAGCCCTGTTGGTTTGTCATACAGTAATCTCTTGCCCAGTTGGTTTGTCATACAGTACCCTCTTTGCCCAGTTGGTTTGTCATACAGTAACTCCCTAGCCTTGTTGGTTTGTCATACAGTAACCTCTTAGCCCTGTTGGTTTGTCATACAGTAACCTCTTAGCCCTGTTGGTTTGTCATACAGTAATCTCTTTGCCCAGTTGGTTTGTCATACAGTAACCCTTTGCCCAGTTGGTTTGTCATACAGTAATCTCTTTGCCCAGTTGGTTTGTCATACAGTAACCTCTTAGCCCAGTTGGTTTGTCTTACAGTAACCTCTTAGCCCAGTTGGTTTGTCATACAGTAACTCCTTAGCCCAGTTGGTTTGTCATACAGTAACTCCTTTGCCCAGTTGATTTGTCATACAGTAACCTCTTAGTCCAGTTGGTTTGTCATACAGTAACCCCTTTGCCCAGTTGGTTTGTCATACAGTAACCCCTTTGCCCAGTTGGTTTGTCATACAGTAATCTCTTTGCCCAGTAGGTTTGTCATACAGTAACCCCTTTGCCCAGTTGGTTTGTCATACAGTAACCTTATAGCTCATTTGGTGTGTCATACAGTAACCTCTTAGCCCAGTTGGTTTGTCATATAGTAACCTCTTTGCCCAGTTGGTTTATCATACAGTAACCTCTTAGCCCAGTTGGTTTGTCATACAGTAACCTCTTTGCCCAGTTGGTTTATCATACAGTAACCTCTTAGCCCAGTTGGTTTGTTATACAGTAACCTCTAGCCCAGTTGATTTGTCATACAGTAACCCTTTAGCTAGTAAAGCATAAGCCCTGAAAAGATTTCAAAATATGAAAGTAGCAATTCGTTGTAAGCACTCTATGTTCATGTCTCTATAGCAAAACCTTTCTTCAAGAAGTTTTTCAAAACTTTTCCAAGTCATCAAATCGACAGGTCGTACAGGGAGAGTTTATTTGGAAGTCATTGTAGACCTACTGGCTGACACTGACATTTAGTACTATAAAATGGGTGCCCCAACATTATACTCATATGTGTCATGCCATGTTAGTAACTTATTTAAGGCAGCACTAGAGTACACCCACTACAGTGTTTTCAATGAAAATTATGATTTGACTACGGCGAAATGAAGATAAGTTCTAGCCAGTCTGGGACCTCTGATTGATATATAAATAAAGTTGTGGATACAGTTCAGCGCCATTGAGAGTTTAAAATAATATTTGGACCCGTAGTGATATCTGGTCCTGTTTCAGGTGTGTATTTAAGTATCAACTAGATCTTGTATCATTTGAGCACGGAGAGTAAGGTCCATATAGAAGGAAGCACATGTAAATTGTGATAACATTGAATAGAAAAGGGAAAAACTTGAGAGCGAGACTTCAGATTCGAGGTGACGGGTTTTCTCTGTTTACTCGACTGTTGAGTATTTACCTGGTTGGTAAGTTTGACTTTTATTTGCTCTCATGTCGACATTCTGTCAACTCTCGCAATGTAATGATAGAATGGTCAGGACCCAAAGAATCTCGGCCAGTTGTTGAAGGTCTCCCTACAAGTAAATACATGAGTGGAATTGCGTATACACTGTTGTATGTTGTAGGCAAAGTAGTCAGTCAAAAACATTGAATGAAAGGCTCAATGCCATCCTAAAACAAAAACATTTAATGAAAGGCTCAATGCCATCCTAAAAACAAAAACATTTAATGAAGGCTCAATGCCATCCTAAAAACAAAAACATTAAATGAAAGGCTCAATGCCATCCTAAAAACAAAAACATTAAATGAAAGGCTCAATGCCATCCTAAAAACAAAAACATTAAATAAAAGGCTCAATGCCATCCTAAAAACAAAAACATTAAATGAAAGGCTCAATGCCATCCTAAAAACAAAAACATTAAATGAAAGGCTCAATGCCGTCCTAAAAACAAAAACATTAAATGAAAGGCTCAATGCCATCCTAAAACAAAAACATTTAATGAAAAGCTCAATGCCATCCTAAAAACAAAAACAATTAATGAAGGCTCAATGCCATCCTAAAAACAAAAACATTTAATGAAGGCTCAATGCCATCCTAAAAACAAAAACATTAAATGAAAGGCTCAATGCCATCCTAAAAACAAAAACATTAAATGAAAGGCTCAATGCCATCCTAAAAACAAAAACATTAAATAAAAGGCTCAATGCCATCCTAAAAACAAAAACATTAAATGAAAGGCTCAATGCCATCCTAAAAACAAAAACATTAAATGAAAGGCTCAATGCCGTCCTAAAAACAAAAACATTAAATGAAAGGCTCAATGCCATCCTAAAACAAAAACATTTAATGAAAGGCTCAATGCCATCCTAAAAACAAAAACAATTAATGAAGGCTCAATGCCATCCTAAAAACAAAAACATTTAATGAAGGCTCAATGCCATCCTAAAAACAAAAACATTAAATGAAAGGCTCAATGCCATCCTAAAAACAAAAACATTAAATGAAAGGCTCAATGCCATCCTAAAAACAAAAACATTTAATGAAGGCTCAATGCCATCCTAAAAACAAAAACATTAAATGAAAGGCTCAATGCCATCCTAAAAACAAAAGCATTAAATGAAAGGCTCAATGCCATCCTAAAAACAAAAACATTAAATGAAAGGCTCAATGCCATCCTAAAAACAAAAACATTAAATGAAAGGCTCAATGCCATCCTAAAAACAAAAACATTCTACATGTTTACATATTTCCTTTTAACTTTACATTTGAAACAAACCAACAAAAAAACAAACTTATTGAGTCTTTCAAAGCCGCAGAAAATTGAAATCTATTAATTGTTGTTTCAAACAAAAAAAGTCTTCTGTCGACGTTGTAAATTATGAATATGATCATTCCTTTCCGCTTACTCAGTTCAGAAAGGTCCTCAACTCCTCAGTCAAAGTTCTAAACACTCTCAGAACTTACGACGTTCGCATTAACTCTTTCCCTTAGTTAAGAGAAAAAGGTTAAGAGCAGTCACCTGACCAAGTGAACCAAAGTTTAAGATTCAAGTGGCCGATAAGGGTATGATCTAATAAAACCCTCTTTTTGCACCTAGATGGAGTTACTTCCCAAAGATTTTGTAGCCCAATAAAAAGGGAAGATGATTAGTCTCCGAAACAATCCATGATGCAATTTAACAGTATAAGGAAATGTGTTGTGTTTCTTGTCCATACTTTAACCTCGTTGAGAGTCATTGAAATGCCATGTTTGCGTTATCTCTTTAGTGCCACTTTTCAACCTTCCTAACAACATTAGGTGACACTTGCTTTCAAAATAAAATGTTCATATTTTAAAAAAAAACGAATTAAACACATGTTTAAACTCGAGGTAAATACATTAAAAATAATTTAGACTTTGTCTTAAACCCTGATCGAGATCTCACAATATGTTTGTGTACTACCAGGAACACTAGACAACAAATGAAAGTTATTAATGTGTGGACGTTAAATAAAAGTTGTCAACGAACATTTTACCAAACAAACAAAATATTTAGCTCGATAAGTTCTCTTCATGTGCACACTTAACAACGAGGAAGAGTTTTCTAACAAGGAATGCCTAGCCGCCTACTTTGAAGAAAGAAACACTAACAATGAGTGTGCTTCACTTACAACATCAAAGATAAAATTTGACACAACACAACAATACATGTATATATGCGTTCATTTAACACAATGACATGCTTTTAAAGTCAAGTCTATGTGCTGACCACATACATTTGACGGTACACGCATGTACTCACAGAAACTAACAACACACCTATAAGTGTTGGAAAAAGTGTATATAAGCTTACACAACATTGGCCTGTGTTCTCAATGGATGTAGGCCGATGTGTATGTTTATCACTGAGAAGAAGTGTAAAGAACTGCTAATCTTAAAAAAGCAAAATATGAAAAAATTCTTTAAAAAAAACAAAGCTTATATAAAGGAAAGAAATGCACATTCACAGCCATATGTTTCAATACTGTATGATTTTTTAATTACACTAATTAATTGATTAATATTTGTTGTTTTTTGTATTGATTCATGTTTTGTTGGGTACAAAGTATAAGTGTGCAAAGTTTCAACTTGATCCGACATTTGTAAGTGGGAGAAAAAGCGTGCAGAAAATTTGTACCAGACAGACAGACGGACAGACGGACGGAGTGAGTTGATATAAGTTTTGTAAAAATTAAAAATGCAATTAATCCAACAGGAACTAGTATCATCAATTACTTATAATAATGTGAACTCTTTTCTACAAACTCATTACACTAACAATCAGTGGGTCAGAGTTTATACTGATGGTTTCTCTCATAAAGCCACCACAAATGGAGGAGCTGGAATACTTATCGAATGGCCCAATGAAGAAAAACTAGACAAAGCCACTGCAACTGGAGAGCTCTCTGACAGCCACAGAGCAGAAAGGGAAGCACTAGCACTAGCAGCTACCACGCTAGCTAATCACCCAAGTACCCCACACAATGCAAAAACAATCGTCAAAAGCTAGGATTCCTCTTATATAAAACGACTCAGGACAGCACTTATAAAGCTCAACAACAACAGCAAAAAAACAAAATGTTATTCAATGGATACCAGCTCATTTTTTACTAGAAGGAAATGAGAAGGCTGACACACTTGCACAGAATGGGAAAACAAATACATACATGATCATTGCAGTCTATCACTATAAGTGAATAGATTAAACGTGAAATAAACTGTGGACAAGCCAAGTCACAAGAAAGACAACACCCATTAGAAGTTATCCCCACATGACCAACGTCAAATCTTTCGTCCCAAAACCGAGCACCACAGAATGAGACAACATAAGATCAGAAGACAAATGTTCCGGAAGCTCAAACTTGGAACTAGCGAAATTACTCCTCTCTTTTCCTCCAAACTAAATTTCAATCTCTGACATCCACACGCTGTGTTTTTCTACACATTTTTTCTAATACAAAGAAGCACTAGAAGAATAAATGTCCAAGTAAAGCAAATATCAGATGAACACACAACACAAACAATGAAATGATTATCACAGCACCTAATGGCACTAGCAGCTTTGCTCTACAATGATGCATTCTTAGGAGGCCCTATTAAGATATTGGCCTTAATACACCCCTGTAGGAGAAAAAACTGTAGGGAGAGCTATTGTATCTGGTAACCACTGACCAGTTTCTCTCAAACATATGATTTGATTATCTGAACCACTCCAACAGGAAAATGGAAACATCGGCAATGAAATAGTCAGGGGGGGGGGGGGGAGGAAGAAAATTAGGAGCAATAATGTAATGATAATTATCAATCATTCCGTCAAGCAGAGAATTTGAGTATTATATCTGATATATGTACACAGATACCAAGCAAAGTGTCAATAAATAGGAAAAATATACAATTTTTAAAAAGTTATAATTCTTCTGCATATGTAGCAGTAAATGTGTGTATAAATAAATAAATAAATAAATAAATAAATAAATATTATATATATAATTAATTGTATATAAAAATCTGAAATAAGTAATTGTGGATCTAATCAATTACGAAATGTAGTTCTACATTAGATTCTACAAAAGAGCAAGACTCTTGCTTTTTTTTTTCCATTAAATAACAAAAGCTAACCAGATGAAGAATATATTTGCTGTGGAATGTAGTTATTTTTTTTTATTGGTCTTTAAAATAGTTTCGTTATGACGTGTTCTCTTTAGGTCAGTCACTGGCTGTATTTACTGGGGCATACAAAAAATATTTCACAACTCACAATTGAAACTGAAATAATTTTGCTCATGTACAACCAGATGCTCCATAAGCCTGCAGCTTCTCTAAGCTGAGATGAGCTCTGAGGGACTGAAAGGTTTAATCCTTCAGCAATAATAAGGGAAGAAGCCCAGCCAGTTCACGGCGTTATGCCTCTTAGATTTTGCTGCTATACAGATATAGATCTAGTGACTAGGCTAACACGTCACTTTTCTGGTCCTGCAGCTGGGAATTTGAACAGCACCGCTGTAAATATGCAGGTGTTGGCGGTGGTGAAACGTTGCGAGTGAAGTTAGAACGAGAGAAGATTTTCAATATCATTTCTATTTTCATAAATGTTATTCTTCTATGGAAACTTCTGTATAGAAGATTATAGATGAACTGAATACAAACCGCTTCACTAAGCATGCGTTTAAAGATGTCGCCTCGAGGGTCACAGGTTCGAACCCTGCCCAACGTTAAGCCCATGTCGTACAGCAAAGAGATTGGGCTACGATAAAATAGCCTTCCTTTCAGCCAACATTCTGAAGCTACAAAGTAAACTAGTCCCATCATTGCGTAAAGCTAGTGGTGTACTACTCACCTATCATTCATAACCCCACGACTGTAGATGTGAAGTATTCTCTTAAGTGTCCTTGTTATACATTCGCGAGTCTATCTTCTTTTGCTTTGAACAAAGTTTACTAGACTGTTGTATAGCTAGATCTCCTTCCATTAACAATCCATTGGAAACTTGTGGAAGTAATAAAAACACTAAAAGCACTAGAATTAGTTCGAGAGCAACAGTTAGAAACACACATTCAAATTCTATCACAAAGGAACTTGAAAAGTTGGACAGATTTACACAAGAAAAGTTTAATAATCTAACTTTAGAAAATTTTCCGTTTGTGGATAACAAACATGAATCATAAACACAACATATTTAGGTCCATCTTCTTGGAAAGCGTTCGCAACTTAATGTTGTTTTTAGTTTTGTGTTTGGCTAACTACAAAGTTAGAACGCGATGTTAAAAGCCAAAACGAAATGAGAGAAAACATGACCTCTTCATAACGCCAAGCTGCGCTCGTCACAAGATTGGCCAGGTGAGAGCGAACGTGCCGGCGCGAGCTAGGAGATGTGACACCCGAGTTACCACTAGATGAGACGAGTGCGCGCGCGCCCGTGTTTGTGATGTGTTTTTTTCCTGAATATATTATTAGAGTTATCCCCCCCCCCGCCCATCTTTTTTCACCACTCCCATTATTAACACCCATTTCACTCTCGATTTTTTTAAAAAGTGTTCTGACAGTTCGGTCTCCAAGGTAAACAAAACAAATGCAGAAAACAATAAATAAGCAAGGGAAACAATTATCCTGGGTATGTTAAAATGTTGAAATATTGTTGACACTAGGTATGATACAGATAACGAAACAAACAGTGACAGAGCAAAGTTTTGTAGTGTTCTTTTCCTTCATACACATCCTCAAGACTGTGAAAGCTTCAGCCACTAAATCTAGTACAAGACTACAAGTAGACCTACTTCGAGTTTAACGCCTCCAAATTTTTGTTTGCCCCGTATTTTCCCATTTATTCTCGTCTACCTTGTACTAGCTAGTTATTTCAGTCTCTTTCATCTTTCTACTATATTTCTAAAGACTTACGCGAGACTCTGGCCTCCACGGGGGTCTCACAGGGTAGATTCAGATCAGAGGGAGAAACAATGCAACTTTTCTAAACATCAATGAATGAAGAAAGAAAACGTTTTTTTTTTAATTTCTAAGCAAAATCTTTTCATTGAAAGAGCGTGGTGCCTGAGTCTTTGGCTTCCGAATCGAGTGGTCTAGGGTTCGAATCTACTATAAAGACTGGGAATTGAATTTTGGGATTTTTGGAATACCCTGAGTCCACACAACGACATTAGTACATTAGTTTTGCAAAGTAAAGGCTGTATGCCAACTATGCATCATTCGCCCTATATATTGGGCCTACACCAATAACAAGTTCAAGTACTACGCCTCATATGTCCTGATCTTTAGCTTTATGTTCGACCCTTAACTTCAATTTCATTTAGTCTTTATTATCTAAACCAGCGGTTCTCAACCAAGGGACGAGACCCCCTTTGGGGACAAATAACAATTTGCCAGGGGTCACCTAAGACCATCGTGAGAGGAATGGAATATTGTACTCACCGATGCATCTGGTTAAGATATTGATCCTAAAGCTGTAAATATGTTCCTACATTATTCCAGAAACTGTTTCGCCTTCTCTTCATGCTTGACGTTGTATTTATGGCCATAGTTTCAAGACTTTTGTTCTAAATAGCGCCATAGCATTTCGTATACAATGACAACTCTTATCACTGCTGCATCGGGTGAAAGAATTTTTTCCAAGTTCAAACTAATTAAAAACTATTTGAGAACGTCTATGTTGCAAGGACGCCTGAACTGTCTGGCCATGTTATCTGTCCCAACGAGATCTCGTCCAATTTCTGGATAATTCATAATTAATTAAAGACTTTGCTGCCATCAAAACAGGAAAAGTTAATTTATGCTAAAGACTTAATGACACCTGCGCGCATATGTTCAGAAGGCTAATTAAACGCTAAAGACATTCCGTTACATACATTTCACTTATTTGTTAATGGATATGTACAGGCTAGATACAAGGAAGATTTTAATTCACGACGTAATTTAATGTTTGGTCCTTATTTTTTTGTTCCATTCTACTCTTCTATTTCATTTTGGACCACCTTATTCACTGCATCCAGGACCTTCAATTACGTAAGCCTTGAAAGCATGTTCAGGCAAGGTTATGTCCTTTCTCAATCTGCCTGGTACTTTCGTCTATGTGTTTGGCGGACCATTGGCAGATTCTTATAAAACATTGTGGTAACGGTTAGCATGAAGAAAAAAAATGCATTATGCAGTTATAAGTGTAAAGTAAAGGAGATTAAGTTTACTCAATGGATAGATGTAGATTGACATGAAATAGCGAAGATTCAACTATTTACAATAGGCAATATTTTAAAGGGACACAATTCTAATGTTTCGTATCTAAATAACATTAGGCAAGCTTTAAAACTTTTAGGGAACTCAATTCTGATGTTTCGTATCTTTATAGGGAACATGCCCCGTTCTTGAAAATTATTAATAGATTTAAGTTTTTGTTGATACACAATAAAGGTCAACAAGATTAACTTTTTTTTTTCGATGTTTTTATAAATGTAAGATGGAGAATTATTTCCTCCCAAATTTATTTCAGTAGGGCCTACGCTAAAAAAAAATAATCTCCACATAAACAGTTGTTCCTACCAACAAAATGCTACAAACACACACACACACGTACGTAGAAATATCAGTAAACAGTCCAAAGCTTAAACATGACACTATACCACTAACGAAACAGACTTCGCATCAATTATTTAAACCAGACGGAAGCCAACGTGTTCGTAAAATAACGAGATTGATTGTAGATGTAGCCTATTGATAAGGAAGTAGTAATACCATTTGACCTCACCCCTCAATCCTCTCAGGAAACAAAAACAGAAAAAAAACTTTATCTTTAAGAAACTTTATTTTTTATAGTTTATACTGTACAACGGACGCTAACAAAAAAAGGAATGCTCAACCAAATACTTACAGGGGGAACTGCAGCATGAATCAAAAGTATGATATCTATTAAATATCAAATATGTCTTCTCACTAAATAAACTGTTGTAGATGTAAATCTGGAAGACAGATCTACACATAAGCATGAGACCTGGGGCTCCGCCTAGCGAGCAGTTAGAAAAACAAAATAAAATTGTAAATTGATTGTTCACACACGCACTGGCCTATATTTTTCTTCTTCTTAACTTTTGTTTCCTTAAAAGATCTAGATCTGTCAGTTTCAGACGGGTAGTTTCAAATTAACCATATTTGTTACCTCCCTGAAATTGTGAAATGAAGAATCAAGTAAAATGAAACAAAAAAACAACAACAAATAAATGTGTAATTTGTTTTATGTCCAGTGGTTATGCTATTTTATGTGGGTTTTTTTTCTGCAGCAGTTCTTGTTTTTTTTTTTCTTCTGCAATCAAGTTGTGGGATTTCTAACAACTGAAAGTGATCATTTGGAAGGTAATTCTGGCCTTCATGGAACGGAAGCGTAGGATTGCTGGTCTAGTTTGAGACATAGATTATTGAAGGAAACTGAATTGTTTAGCAACAAGAAAATTCTTCGTTGATACTTTGATCAAAGGGCTAAAAGTCTTTAAGGGTTTTATTTCTTTAAGCTCTTTTTATCGTTTAGTTTCTTCAATTATAATTCATTAGCAAAATTAACATTATAGAAGTAGTAATAATACAAAACATTCTTTCATCATAACTGTCACGTGACAAGTGACACCTCATTGTTCACAAAATGAGGACAGTGTATCTATCTCAAATCAGGTCACGCGTTTCCAAGCTTAAATGCCAGAGAGACGCCGATTAAAACTTAGTTCAAGGCTACAGCAGGGAAACATAATTAACGTAGGTTGAATTGCAAAAACAATTAAAAGGAAAAATAAATGTAAGCGGGTCAAGGATGGGTATTGAGATGTCATGGTTCTTTATGCTAAGGAAAGATATAAAAGGAAGAGTAGTAGCTTGAGACGAGAGAGAGAGAGAGAGAGATAGAAAGTTAGACTTAGAAGTCGCTAGTTACAAAGTAAATAGTTACTCATTTTATTGATGATTTTTGCTTAATCCTGTAACTGCTTTATATATCGTTTGTACCAGTGGCGTCACTAGGGTGGGTGTCACCCGGTGCGGTCATCTCAGCGTGTCAACCCCTCCCCCCTTTAAATTTTTTTCCCCGTGTGTTTGTTGCGCTGTACTACATAGAGAGTTGATCAAGTGTTGATTACAATGTATCTAGAGTTCACTGGGTTTGCGTAGTCATGTGATTAAACTTCAGAATCGAAGACGTTGCCATTAATCTATAGTTCGTTTTTACAACAATGCAACCATTAGCAAATTACCCTTTTTTTTCTGGATTTCAAACTTGAAAACTTATCATTAACTTGATAAAAGTGTCTTTAACGGTTTCATTTTAACAAAATTCGACTTTTGTGAAAGTGTCGTTTCTTCCTTTGTCTAAAAAAGGTTCTTAATGTAAAAATCCTTTTTCCCATGACGCCACAGATAAGCAGATGGTAAGAAACGGTTAAAGGCTGTGTTCAATGATTTAGAGATATTTTGTAAGGTCTGAGTGGCCTATGAATCATACAGTATTTCTTTTGGAATGTCGCCTTTTGGAAAATCATCATTTACGCCAATATTTTGAAACTGACATCTACAATACTTTGTTGGTTGTTGAACTAATGAATTTTTCGGTTGGATTGCTCCATATTTATCTGCTACATCAATGATTGCTTGCAGTAGGAGTTGAAGCTCAGAGTTAAAAAACGATCAATGACATAAGAATGAACCTCTTTTTCTCTTCTTAAATAGTAAGTCCGGCATCTTGTGATTGCTCGCTTGACATTTTCTTCATGTTTTTTTTTTCTTCTGAATCAGTGGTTTTTTTTTAGAAGAGCCTTTTTTTTAAAATAACACTTTGCGCTAACGTGTAAAGCTTTTGTTAAAGAAAATGTTTAATTAGTCACCACATTGTCAATAATTTAAGGATAGGCCTAGTCTTGTGTATCTTTGGCCTTCTAGTACATCTTCCACCTCCTTTCCAAAAAAACAAGATAGGTAAAATAAAAGATCTTAAGCTGTGCCTCTAGTGGCAATAATTTCAGAACGAAAAAAGTACTTCAATCGTATCAAAAATTGCTAAGCAAAGCGCTAATTTCTGAAATAGAAAGTTGACCACATAGATTGAGTGAATGTTGTACACATCTATTAAATAGCTTTTCTGTTGGTTCGTAATACATTTCCTGAACTCCTAGAAGGTTCCAGACATTGAAGCTGCATTTTCATCTTTGAGCTCCAGCCTCATCTTAGAGCTCTTACCTCATCTTTGCGCTCCTGCCTCATCTTTGAGCTCCAACCTTTTCTAAACAATTTAAGAAATTAAGTTGATCTCATCAGTTGTTTTTTCGTCTCCCATAAAATCGTTGAACTTCTAAATCTAATATATGTGTGTGCTATGTTAGGTGGGCATTGTCAGGTGTGTTGTCAAATAAAATACAAAGGTGCATACAGTCGTTCTGACACTAATATCTTTACGTCGTTTGCTAAAACATGTATAAACTTTTTAACATAACCAATTTACTTTCAGCAATGGGTTTTATCTACATAACATTTCCATCATCTCATTGAAATTCTTTATTCAATAAAGACTCGTTGTTAATATTGTCGCGAAATGTCAAATATTCTGCTTTTTATAGAAACAGAGTCCTTTCAATATATCTTTCCATTGTTTTTCTTCTTTATATCAATCATAGCCACGACTTCCTTGTCAATTCTATTTGTAGCCGGATGCCCGTTTTCCAATTTTCCAATACGTCACACGGTCTAGTTAGACTAAAAAATACCATCTATACGAGCAGCTTGTTGAGGGTCCATAGACATTGGTGCACCGAGTGATTTCTTTTAGCATTTCATTTAAAGAATTAACTCCATTTTAAATTTTTAAATACTACATAAGTTTTAGTAATTTATAACATTGCAATATTGACATATTGACAATCTAGACTTTAGAAATAAAAATCTACATAGGTTGGGCATATATAATCACCAGGCGCCGTTGCATTTTCACCCTTTTTTCTGCTTCTGTTGTGTATGGCATCTGCAATCTTTGACCCTTCCTTTATGCTCTCTCTCCATGAGGATCTGTCCAGTGCCACCTCTTCCCAGTTGCCAGTGTCGATTTTGAAGCGCTTCATGTCGCGTTTGCATACATCCGTATAACGTAAAAGTGGGCGACCAGCGGCTCTCCTGCCTTCTATTAGATCGCCATACAGGATGTCCTGTGGAAGTCGACCTTCTGGCATTCTACGAACGTGGCCAAGCCAGCCAAGGCGTCTGCTGCTGATAACAGAGCGGATGTCCTGGCACCCTGCTCTTTGTAGCACTTCCTCATTGGTTATCTTATCTTGCCACCTTATTTTAAAGATCCGCCTTAGGCATCGGAGGTGGAAAACATTCAGCTTTTTTCCTGCCATGAGTAGGTTGACCATGTTTCACTTCCGTACAGCAAGGTGCTCAACACACAGGTCCGGTAGACTAGGGCTTTAGTACTGTTAGTCAGCAATATGTTGTCCCAGACTCTTTTCTGCAGCCGTGACATGGTGGCCATTGCCTTGGCTATCCTGTTGTTTATGTCTTTATCCAGTAGAGTGTTGTTGGATATGATGGAGCCAAGGTAACAAAAGTGATCAACAATTTCTAGTGGTAGGCCATTAATGCTTACTTGAGGTGCAGTGTTTGTGTTTTGGACAAGTATCTTAGTCTTGCTTTGACTGATGTTTAAGCCGAACTTCTGGCAAGCAGCAGATAATTTGTCAACCAGGCACTGTAGCTGAATATCAGAATCAGCCACAATAGCTGCATCATCAGCATACAGGAGTTCCCTGACGAGTAGCTTCCTAACCTTGGTTTTTGCCCGCAGCCTTGATACATTAAATAGTTTTCCAGAGGATCTTGTATGGAGAAACACACCTTCGTTTATGTCGTTGTACGCATAATGCAGTAGACAGGAGAAGAATATGCCAAACAGAGTAGGTGCGAGCACACATCCCTGCTTGACACCACTGCAAACCTAAAAAGGTGCTGATTGGGCTCCATTGAATTTGACAGTGCATTTAGTTTCCTCGTGAAAACACTCAATGAACTGCAGTAGTTTGGGAGGGCAACCTATTTTCCTCAGGAATTTGAAAAGGCCACTTCTGCTGACCATGTCAAAAGCTTTAGTCAGATCAACAAAAACGATGTCTCTCTCTGTCTCTCTCTGAATTTCTCCTGCAGTAGTCGTAGAGAAGATATCATGTCTACAGTGGATCTACCACTCCTGAATTCACACTGGGACTCTGGGTAGATTCTAGAAGCTATCACTTGCAGCCTGGATAGTGCCACTCTAGCAAAGATCTTGCCCACTATACTGAGGAGAGAGATACCCCTGTAATTTGTTCTTGTATATTGTGACTATAGTTGCGTCACGCATGTCCTGTTTCCCAACAGCGGCAGAGGAGAATATAGAGTTCAGGGAGCAGGAGTGATTCGTTGACCTTCACTACTTCCACTGGGATACCATCACTCCCAGGAGATTTTCTATTTTTTATGCAGTTAATTGTTTTTTTAAGGTCACTGAGGCTCGGAAGATCATCTAGGCATTCCAGTACTGGAAGATCTGGTAGAGAAGCCAGGGCGACATCGTCTACTGTGTTCTGTGTGGCATAGACTTCGAGGTAGTGTTCTGTCCAACGTTCTAGCTGCTTGGTTTGATCTGTAATTTTTTCTCCTGATTTTGGATAGAAGGGGGGCAGGCTTAGACACTGTTGGACCCAGGGCCGCTTTAATGCCATCAAATAGAGCTTTGCTATTTCCTGAGTGGAGACTGTCTTGGATTCTGTTGCAGGTATCCCTCCAAAAGTTGTTAGCACATTTTCTAGCCATTTGTTTCGCCTCTTTATTAGCACTTTTGAAGGCCTCCAAAAATCTTGGACTTGGCTTTGTCTTGAGAGCGAGGTGTGCAGATCGCTTTTTCTCGATGCAAGGTTCCATATGTGCTAGATTCGCCTCAAACCAGTCTACATTTTTGTGTTTTTGAGGCCCAAAGGCGGTGATTGCCGAACTGTAGATTACATTTCTTAATTTCTCCCATCTGATAGAGATGTCTTCTTCATCACTTAACGAGGGGATTGAACTGTTCAGGAGCTCGCCAAAGAGTGCACACTTCTCTGGGTCACCTACATGGTTGACGTTAATTCGCCTAGTTCTGGGTTGAGTGGAAGTATAAGCCTTCTTGAGAAGTAGTTTGATTTTGCTTAGCACTAGTGAATGGTCTGAGTTGCAGTCCGCACTATGGTATGAACGGGTGTGGATGACACTTTTCAGATCCATCCTTCGGGTGATGCAGAGGTCAAGCTGGTGCCACCTTTTTGAGCGTGGGTGCTGCCAAGAGACTTTATGGCGTTCCTTGCCAGAGAAGAATGTATTTGTTACACACAGTTCATGAGAGCTACAGAACTCGAGTAGCCTTTGGCCATTGTCATTGATTTTGCCAACACCATGAGGTCCCAAGCATTGTGGCCATGCATCATTTCCATCACCAACATGGGAATTAAAGTCTCCATTTATATAGAGGTGCTCGGATTTTGGAATACTTTTAATTACGTCCTCTAGAGCTTGAAAGAATCTGTCTTTGTCCTCTTCCGGTGCAGCAAGGGTTGGTGAGTAAGCACAGATTATATTAACTTTGCCTTGTGGTGATGCAAATTTCATGTGTGCTACTCTTTCATTGCCAATGGGAAACATCGCGATGCAGGGGACGAGACTGTTTCTTATTGCGAAGCCGACGCCATGTATTCTAGGGCTTTGTTCTGGTTTTCCTTGCCAGTAGAAT
This sequence comes from Biomphalaria sudanica, assembly GCA_036873155.1. NCBI lineage: Eukaryota > Metazoa > Mollusca > Gastropoda > Planorbidae > Biomphalaria > Biomphalaria sudanica. Next base: position 1,077,587 of record JAZGLO010001921.1, read on the forward strand.
GTATAGTTACTTTCTGTAAGAGATCCGCTGTCTGCCAGTCTGGTTTCTTGCAGGCAGGCCACATCAATGTTTAGTCTGCTGAGTTCTCTGTCGATGATAGCTGTTTGACGCATGTCGGTGACGAGTTCAGTGTCAGTATTGAAGCCAGGACACATTGTCCGTATGTTCCAGCTTGCTAAACGCATTAATGTTGAGGGTTTTCTTTTGATTGTATTTGCAGGTGCGGGTGAGCAGCTTGCTTTTTTATTTTGTCTTAGCACCAAGCACCCAGTGGTGCGGCAAGCTGTGGCGGGATAGCACTTAACTGTCCGAGGGCTGCTCGGCTTAAGGCAGGCAGTAGCTATCCAGGCTAAAAAGCCCCTCCTACCGTCAAGAGTGGTCCCTGGCGTTCCAGCTTACGCCAATCAGCTAGGAACTTATCACCGGTAACTACCACTCTCCGTGTTTTTCCAAAGACATTACTGTCAGAGATGGAGTGACCTCTCCATTGCTGGGGGAAAGCCTGGGCGGTAAATTTGCGAGTGCTGGGCTGCCCACACGTCAGCACACGCCTCTCTTCCATACTGACCGGGTCCAAATGCATGGCGGGCCATCACAATTTGGGGACAGGTGGCTGCAGGAGTTTGCCAGAGAGCAGTAGTCTTACTACTGTCCCCCCGCCTACGGGGCTCCAGGGCCAGATTTTCTGTTAGGGTTTACTCCCTTAGCCTTAGACCTTACAGGGACACACACACAAGGCAGTGCGGCTATTGACCTATAGCTAGGGTTTGGTTTGTGGGCAACAGGGCGTGTCCGCACGCCGACGGGCCATGCCTGCCTCACATCTTTGGGCCAAACCTCCTCCGAGACCCTTGCAGTTTAGCCTGAGGCTTCGCAGCCTCAGTTTCCATCTGCCACCACGAGGAGGTACTGCATAGGACTTGCTGTGGAGAGGCTATGTACTGGCAAGAGAGACTTACAAAACTGATGCTAGCCAGAGGTGGCAACAAGTCAAGCTACCACACTAGACGCTTCACACAGCCATTTGACAGATACTTCTGACATCCGAAACATGTAAAACAATAAACATTCAAAACTAGATAAAAAAATTCTAGATCTAGATTCTAAATCTAGTTTTAAAAATCTAGCTCTAGTGTAAAAAAAAAACTAGATCAAGTGTAAAAAATCTAGCTCTAGTGTAAAAAAATTATAGCTATTATGTCTTTTTAAAATGCGAGTCACATTACGAGGTTTAATAAACATTACTATACCGAGTTGTTTTAGCATTTAAAGAATTTATTCCATATGACGTCAAAGGAAAAAAAATCCACTACGTCACACTGCCTAGTTAGACTAAAAAATGTCATCTATACGAGCAGCTTGTCTAGTGTTCATAGACATTGGTGCACCGAGTGAGATCTTTAAGCATTTCATTTAAAGAATTAACTCCATATGACGTCAAAGGAAAAAATTACATTACGTCACACATCCTAGTTAGACTAAAAAATGTCTTCTGTACGAGCAGCTTCTTGATGGTTCATAGACATTGGTGCACCGAGTGAGTTCTTTTAGCATTTCATTTGATGGGCTAGTTAGACTAAATATGTATATAACACATATATAAAAGGATTTAAGACGCTTTTTTGTCTTTCAGTCTGTCTGTCCGTCATGTTAATAGCGAGGGGAAAAAAAGACTTAAAGTTATTGAAAATCTGATTTAAATTTAATTTCCCTTTCGAAACATCGCATTAGTTTTAAGTTTCTATAATAGATTGTTCCGTATGTTTATATATTTATAGTGAGAGAAAATAAGAATTCGAGATTTTTCAGATACCGTTAATTAAATTTATGGGATGGTCTGTTATGAAAATTAGATGTACCATAGACTTATGGAGAGATTTTCAAACCATACTTTGGTGTTAGGAAGTTATTTTCCTTAAAAATCGGAACATAATATTAACCATAATTAGATTTCCTAACGTTTTAGCTAGAAAGTTAAATGTAGTGTAAGAGAGAAGTGCGATTTTACATAAATAGAGTTAAAATATTTTTCATAAAAAATCCGGAACAACCAATTTTCGTAAATGAGAAAATTATTTGTTTTATTTATTAGAAGAGGGTTTTCAAACATTAATTAGCGTTATTAGATTTTTCAGCTAAAATTCGGATCATTTATTGGCGACGATTTGTAACAAAATTAAGGTAAATCTTTACCGATTAAACAACTTTCGTTATGTTTCGGCAAGAAAATTAACTGTAAAATAAGTCTAAAAAGTGATTTTCAATAATCGTTTCTTATTTTAAAATCCTGAACAACCTATTGTCGATATTTTGGAAAAAAAAAAATCATTTGACATAAATTTGTTTTAAGTTAATTCGGAACAATTGATATTGATAAATAAACTATAGTGACGTAGTGTCAATGAATGTAACTGTAATTTTAGTCAATTATGCGATTTCAAACAATTATTTGACATAATTTATTTTTTATAAAACAATATCCGGAACAGCTTTATAGTTAATGAAATATAAATCAGTATAGATATATTTTTTTTAGCCTTTATATGCTATTAACATTAAAAAACCGGGACAATGTATTAAAGATCATGTGTTTATTGCAACGTTTAAGCATGGAAATAAAATCTAATATAAGTTAGAAGAGCAAACAAATATTGGCTAGCATTGATTTGTTTTTCACAAAACATCCGGAACAATCTTTTATAGATACTTAGAACTATTGCAATATTCCTGAATGAAAAATTAAGGTTAAATCAGATTTACAATAGCCTTTAGTGTTATTTGTTAATCTAATCCTGACGGACAGACCGACCAACAGACAAAACGCACAAAAATAAGCTTCTTTTATTCGGATGGGGGCACTAAACAAAAAAAAAATCTGATTTTTTAAAAAAGTTTAAGGAAGTGGTTTAGCATCATATCATGTTGCGACGTTACGCTACTGCACGAAAGTCGATGCATAAAAAGTCAATTTTAAAAAATGTGCGTGATATTTACATACAAAGTGCATTATTAACCTTTATAAACAAACAGAAGTGTTTTCTTTTATTTTTAGCAGCTAGTTGACCAGAAAAAACATTTTTAACTATTATTTATATTTGTTGTAAACATTTCTTGTACATTTTATAAATATATTTGACTTAGAGATACTGAATATACACGTGTGCTGTACATCATTGTTAGCATATTGTTACATTGCCTTCCTTACATTTACGTAATTGTTTTAGAATTGGTGTATTTTTAAGAAAAAAATCGCTTGCATAATTAATTTTATAAATTAAACGGTTTGTTATTAGAAAACCAAAAGTAGCCGTTGCACCTAAACTTTTCAAGCCGCATTTAATGGTGAAATAATATTTTTCATATCTCTTCTAGTTTTCGAGATCTGAGTGTGACAGACGGACAGACGGACATTTTGCACAAACCTAATAGCGGCTTTTTCTCCTTACGGGGGCCGCTAAAAATAAATATAAAAACAAATAAAATACTTAGAAAAATGCAACGATAAAAGCTCTTTTCTCATTCAACTACCAAGTCAAATGTGTATAGGTGTTCTTTCTTTTCTGTTGTCACTAGATCCTGGAACGGGTTGCCTGAATCAGCCCGGGAAACCAATGACTTAGCAAGTTCAAGTGACTAATTAACATGCATGACTAGATTAACACATGGATAATATATGACGTTATTACATTCTCTTTTGAAGGAACGTCTGAAATGTATAAGGTAAGATAAAGACCATTCTCGTCGGAATAAGACAAATATTTTGACTCAATTGTAAAAATGGTACGAATAGACTTTTTATTCCATCAAATATTCTAGGAAATATGGCTAAAAAGATTTCTTACAGTGTATCATTTAAACTAACGCGCTTGTCTAAAGTCTATGAAAACTACAAATACAAATTGAGCGTACATTCATGTTGATAAATGCTAGCTCTCTCTTAGTCCTTCGAAAAGTCAATATTAGATTAGGAGAAGATAATAAGGCCGGGGCCCATCATACATATATTAATTCTAGCAATATTCTTACAATAGATTAATTTAATCAATTGATTTATGTAATCTTAATTTCAAAATAATTAAATTTGACGATCATTCTATTTATTAAGTTTATGAAATTGAATTGTTCAAAATCTGAAACAGGACATTATTCAATTATAAAATTAAAACAGCTTATCTGCGTTTTCGCCTCATTACAAGTGTTGCCAGAGTTACGTTTAAAACCATTACTATGTAAAATAAAAAAAGAAAATATCAGCAGTTGTCACTGATAGTATTATAGTATTCCACAATAACTAGTCGACCGGCGGCGTAACATACGCCTTTCAAAGGATCCGCACTTTCATAGGACCCGCGCTGATTCAAGGTGTATACATTTTAAATTAAACCATTTTATAACTTAAAACAGATTTCCCTCGCCCTCCTGGGAAGCGTGGTCGAAAAGCTTGGCTTGTCTTGGCTACCTACAAGGGGGCTAGAGGTTCGACACCCGACTCGGGCAGAGTTGCGTTTGCTGAGCGTCTAAAGGCAGCACGGAAAACCAACTCCTAGATACCTCCCCCCCCCCTCACAGATTAAAGTATAGGTGCAAGTGAATGCAAAGTTAGATGTGAACCTGGCCTAACGAGTTCCCCTTTCAGACCTTGTGCTCTATAGGGCAGATGATGTAAAGTTCATCTGTTTTTGTGACCTACGGTTAACGAGGGTGTCATGTAGCCAGCACAACGACCAACCGCCTTTACTTTTCCCCAACTAATGTCAGGTATCCATTAGAGCTGGGTGGACTCAGAGGCGCCCAAAGATTCCGAAGTTGAAAATCCCAGTCTTCACCAGGATTCGAACCCGGAACCCCCGGTTCGGAAGCCAAGCGCTTTACCGCTCAGCTACCGCGCCTCTCCTGGCCTAACAGAAGTCTTATAATGGACCTCATTCACCAATTGTAAATAAACACATTTAGCCACGTCATAATATTGATAAAAGAATGAAAATACGTATCACGTGACAACCACTATGGATTACATAATTTGTATAGAAGATATATAGAATCACGTGGCTAAATGTTGTTGTTGTAATTGTTTTGAAGGGTCCATCTCTTTTTTTTTTTTTTTTTTTTAGGATCTCTTATTCGAATCCTCAAATACAAAATATATACCGCTTGCCATATACAAATATTTTAGGAAAATGTAGTTTACAAGATTTATATTTGTTTTAAATTAGGTCTAATTTATAATGCATACTAATTAGCTTTTTCTCTTTAAAAAACTGCTTGCATAACTGAATTTTCAAATTAGATTTTTCGCTTTCAAAAAAAAAATTAGATTTTTTGCTTTCAGAAAAAAAAAGTAGCCGTTGCATCAGAACTTTTAATGGTCTAAAATATTGTGATGTCGGATATTCAATATCTTTTCTAGTTTACGAGATCTAAACAGGACGGACGGACAGACGGACAGGCATTTCACATAAAACTAATAGCGTCTTTTCCCCTTTCGGGGGCCGCTACGATTGTGAGCGACACTAAAAACTTCTTTACGAATTGGACTCATACGAGATACCAAGGTGTAGATCTAAAGGATATAAAGACTTCCAATAAGATGAACAAAGCACACCTTGTTGTCCCGCCACCCACTCCACACCTTGTTAGCCCGCCACCCACTCCACACCTTGTTAGCCCGCCCCCTTTCCACACCTTGTTAGCCCGCCACCCACTCCACACCTTGTTAGCCCGCCACCCACTCCACACCTTGTTGGCCCGCCACCCACTCCACACCTTGTTAGCCCGCCACCCACTCCACACCTTGTTAGCCCGCCACCCACTCCACACCTTGTTAGCCCGCCACCCACTCCACACCTTGTTAGCCCGCCCCCCTTTCCACACCTTGTTAGCCCGCCACCCACTCCACACCTTGTTGGCCCGCCACCCACTCCACACCTTGTTAGCCCGCCACCCACTCCACACCTTGTTGGCCCGCCACCCACTCCACACCTTGTTAGCCCGCCACCCACTCCACACCTTGTTAGCCCGCCACCCACTCCACACCTTGTTGGCCCGCCACCCACTCCACACCTTGTTAGCCCGCCACCCATTCCACACCTTGTTAGCCCGCCACCCACTCCACACCTTGTTAGCCCGCCACCCACTCCACACCTTGTTAGCCCGCCACCCACTCCACACCTTGTTAGCCCGCCCCCCTTTCCACACCTTGTTAGCCCGCCACCCACTCCACACCTTGTTGGCCCGCCACCCGCTCCACACCTTGTTAGCCCGCCACCCACTCCACACCTTGTTGGCCCGCCACCCACTCCACACCTTGTTAGCCCGCCACCCACTCCACACCTTGTTAGCCCGCCACCCACTCCACACCTTGTTAGCCCGCCACCCACTCCACACCTTGTTGGCCCGCCACCCACTCCACACCTTGTTAGCCCGCCACCCACTCCACACCTTGTTAGCCCGCCACCCTTTCCACACCTTGTTAGCCCGCCACCCACTCCACACCTTGTTAGCCCGCCACCCACTCCACACCTTGTTAGCCCGCCACCCACTCCACACCTTGTTAGCCCGCCACCCACTCCACACCTTGTTAGCCCGCCACCCACTCCACAACTTGTTAGCCCGCCACCCACTCCACACCTTGTTAGCCCGCCACCCACTCCACACCTTGTTGGCCAGATCTCATTACAAATGTCTGTCACCGAGAAATGAGTTTATATTGTTGCTCATCGGTGACATCGTCTTGTCACTTGAAAGAACACAAGAAAAACCTCGTGCAGTACTCGTCCTTTAGACATGGTGTGTATTCGAACATTCTGTCCTACACTTCTAATTGGTTCGCTGAAGACGTAACCAGAACTCTACTTGCATATGTAATTGACACATTACTGAGTAGGGTAATCGATGTTACCACACTACATATGTAATCGATACACCTACAAAGAAAGTCTGTCAAAACAGAGATAACTACAGTAGAATCGATTTTATAAATGCCTTGTTGTTTTATTCCTTGTGTAAAACTTCTGGCAAATCTTTACTGGGCTGTGACACTAGCTTCTCAGCGTGCGTTTCTTCGCTGTTAAGTCCAATAATGCTTTCTGATAATATCGTTTATGGTTGATGTGTTTTTAAGGAATTGTGTGAGCTGGGTAGGAGTTGGCAGGAAGGAGAGTACAGATCGACTTTCAAAGCTGAGACATTAGTTCAAAATAATCTCTATCCAAGACGGCTTTAGCAGGTTTAATCATTACTCGTAGTCCTGGGTGAGGACCAAATACAAGGTCTAACCATAATTTTAACTCTTTCTCTCCTAACTACAATACCAATGTTGATTTGACGTCATTAAATTAAATTAATGTTTGATTGTATAAACTTTACTTTTGTGTTATATAAAAAGAGCATGCATTTCCCTTTGATTCTATACCAAATAAAATATTTTCTGATAACAAACTCAAGTTATAGAAGCTTAATCAAAACAGGTTAAATAAAAAATAATGAGCAAAATGAAGAATTCCTTCCGAACTTGGAAAATAATTACGGAGAGAAAGAGTTAACTCAGAATACACTAAGAGCTTTCGACAAAATTAGTTGAGTTGCCCGAAAGGCTTCAACATTATTGTCTAGCAAGTCCTTGTTACAAAATTTAACTCACCCCGTCTGTTTGGGGTTGAATCTTTTACAAATGGTATTCTAAACAAAATCTAATGGTATTCTGAACAAAATCTAATGGTATTCTGAACAAAATCTGATGGTATTCTGAACAAAATCTAATGGTTTTCTGAACAAAATCTAATGGTATTCTGAACAAAATCTAATGGTTTTCTGAACAAAATCTAATGGTTTTCTGAACAAAATCTAATGGTATTCTGAACAAAATCTGATGGTATTCTGAACAAAATCTAATGGCTTTCTGAACAAAATCTAATGGTTTTCTGAACAAAATCTAATGGTATTCTGAACAAAATCTGATGGTATTCTGAACAAAATCTAATGGTTTTCTGAACAAAATCTAAATCACTACAAAAACACATCTTATTACTCTTGCGTTCTGGAGTCGTCTGTCCCACCTAGGACGACTGACGACAATAGAATGTATCTTGTCAATACAGCATCTTTCACATTGCATAGCTCACCTCTTCACACCGTCACCATGGAAACACACACACACACAAAACATAACAAAGACTTGAGCTGAACAATATGGTCTCGACTATCACGCTCAGAAATGCTGGTAAACTTTGTTAGCACTTTAGAGATAGCTAATTGCTGTTTTGCAATACATTTTTTATTCTATGCTATTCTTAAAAAAAAAAAAGTTTTGATTATATGTTAAGATACGTACAGAACAATTGTAGTCATAGCTTATAAGTCACTAGTTACATAGAAACACTAAAGTTTGAGGTAATTTTCTTTCCTAGCCTAGATCTATACACCAGTCAAGATCTTTCGGATCATCAACCAAATCTTTTACATTTGATTTCAAGATCGTGAACTAGACTCTTCACAAAGTACTGGCCACTTATTTCAACACTTTAAGTTACATGTCACTGAACAAAAAAGACTATATGGACCTACAGGACCGATAAAACTGGATTTTCTGATCACGCTCTAATAAACAAATCCACTAATCGTGTTTTCAAGCTTACAAATGTGTGGTCAGCTCTCTCCTGCAGACTGTAAAAATTAAGCAATTAAGTCAAAACAATATCAGTCACGTCAGCCATACGTCAGCTAAACAGAATGACCCCATACCAGCTATACTGCATGAACCCAGGGTCAGTTTATCTTATGACTCAGTTCCATTGTAAACCTTACCGAATAACATTTGTCACCTCTATGGACTCACAAGTAATATTACACTCTCTTTTCAAACCAAGATAATAACTTAGTCTGACTCTAGTAGGTTCATTTCTTTTGATGTCACATGACAGGAAGTGTCTGAGAGACAGTTTCATCAGCTGGTCACTTAAGTGCAAGAGGACATAGCAATGAGGCTAGTTAGAACCGAAACTTAATGTGTTAGTTGTCCAGAACATCTGAATGATATAAACTTATTGTAATGCTTTTCTTTATCAGCATTTTGTAAATACAATTTCTTATATTTGATAGCTAATTCTTTATGGTTTCAAAAAGTTCGGACTGGAACCTAGATAGTTCAACATTTCGAAAAAAAGTATTTTCATAAAAATTGGACAGTTTATATATATATAAATTTAATAAAATACTCTGAAAGACACAAAAATAAAGGCACATTCCTCGTCCCATATGCTAGGACAAATTTGTACAAATACTCCTTCTTCCCTAGTGCTATTAGAGCATGGAATGGGTTGCCTGAGCTAGCCAGAAAAACCAGTGACTTGGCAGAATTTAAGTCATTGGTTAATATGCATGACTAAATGCATGACGCGTAGGACGTAATCATCTTCTTTTTTGAAGTAACGTCTGTATTATATAAGATAAGATAAGATATATACAACAGAAAAAAAATTGAATTGCCAAACAGTGAAAACTCTGGTTTGATGGTTAATTATTTCACAATATAATCATCTTAAAATTAAATTTGGCTGTTTCGAACACGAGATCAGTGGATGTTCTCGCACTCGACTCCAATGTTTCTTGTAGTCAGTCAAAAGTGGACTAAATAAAATAGGCGTTCATGGACAGTTTGCGCACCGTCTTCTTTAGAAATTTAATAACAATTGAATAGGCTTGAAATAGAAGAACTTGATAGTCCAAGCGCACTGAAAAGACTAATTACAATGTTTGAAGCCTTACAAGAAATAAATGAACTGAGAAGTTATGTACTACATCCTTCATTTTGTGGGAATTTGTGGGAAGCCTGGTCGAGAGGCTAAGTGCGCTTGAAGTTGGCTTGTCTTGGCTACCTAGAAGAGGGCTCGAGGTTCGACCCCCGACTCGGGCAGAGTTGTGTTTACCAACTCCTAGATACCCCCTCCCAGCCTCCCCTCCCTCACGGTGCCCCCCGCTGCTGGGAAGAAGAGGAAACCGTGAGGGAAAATTTGGTCATAGTCGTGAGAAATATGAGCCAACAGGACAGGGGCCTGTCCTGTCAAGCCTGGACAGCCTCCACCACGGGGAAGTGTGGTCGGGGCTCCTCATGCGCTCTCAGAATCCACGGGCTTTTTGGGACTTGTCCCAGCACTCAAACCATCACACAAAAAACACTTTTGTAACAAAACAAAAAAAAAACAACAACTTGAAATAAGATGTTTTTATGTCATAAAAATATTTCTCAAACGTTTTCTCTAACACATTCTGAGTATTTAGCGGAACACTTTGTACATTCTGAGTATTTAGTGGAACACTTTGTACATTCTGAGTATTTAGCGGAACACTTTGTACATTCTGAGTATTTAGCGGAACACTTTGTACATTCTGAGTATTTAGCGGAACACTTTGTACATTCTGAGTATTTAGCGGAACACTTTGTACATTCTGAGTATTTAGCGGAACACTTTGTACATTCTGAGTATTTAGCGGAACACTTTGTACATTCTGAGTATTTAGCGGAACACTTTGTACATTCTGAGTATTTAGCGGAACACTTTGTACATTCTGAGTATTTAGCGGAACACTTTGCCTATTTTGTAGGGAGATTCATTCACGTGGTGGGCAGTGGTGGCCTACAAGTTATTCCAGTAGTTAGTGGAACACCTATTCGGGCCTCGTGGAACATTAGAGTTCCGTAAAACACTGGTCTATGACAATTGCTATCTAAATAGTCCTAATGACCCCAAGTAAGAGAAATGTTTACAAATCCTTAGTAGGTGGAATCAATGCTCGTAAAGTAGGTTTAGGATAAGATGGCATAGAACCAAAACTAATGCTATGTAGAAGACTGTCTATAAATAGCACATCTATGTAATGTCGTGCTGACATGCAAGGCTGATAAGTGGGTCATCAAGTTTGACAACTTGGGAAAGCTTAAGTGGCAAGTTAGATAACTTGTACTAGACTACAACAGAATCCAGCTTTTATGAACTGAATAGTGGTGTTTAATGTTTTCTAATGTTCCTCTAATTCCAAGTCAACAGTTACGTAGTGAAACTTTCACTTGAGTGAAGAACGGAATCAATGTTTCAGTAGCCATTTTTGAATAGCATATTATTTATGCAAAACTGTTTAAATTTAACCATGAATTATTTCCCATGTCAAATTGTAGACTCCCACACACACACACATTCTTAACAGATGGGACAGAGGGAGCGCTGTAAGCATTCTTTCCGGTATTAAAAGCCAACAAAATGCATTATCCTGCTATTAAGAAGTTTTATTTTTAAACCTTATGTGCTATTCTTACTGACTTGGATCCTCCCGCGTCGTTCGGCTCATTGGGCGGAAAGCTGCTTCCACAAAAATCTGCCACAGGCAATGTCTGAAGCCTCTTGCTACCTGCTCTGAGGACCTCCATGAAAGTGTGGCGCCAAGTTGTACTAGGATGTCTTTGTTTGCGCTTTTTGCGTAATGGACATGTCATCGCAACTCTTATAATGCGTAATTCATTTTGTTGGAGAACATGCCCCGCAAATCTCATGCGACGCTCTGTCACAACCTTACGAAGGGGTCGACTCCCATTTCGGCATAGGATTTCCTTGATTGAGACCCGATCTCTGTAACTGACTTCTTAAATCCGTCTTAGCCATCTTTGTTGAGCCACATTTAGTGTTTTTCAATTTCGGCAGATGACTATTCACTGCACTTTATTAATGGAGCCCAGCCACTGGTAGAAATGTGTAACCTCTCTTTGCTACCCTCTTTGAATTAGGTGACTGTAGTTTGCTTTAGATGTTATATCGACAAGGGAAGATTTTTGAGTGTGCTATTTGATTTTTTTTATATTTTTAGCTTCAACTCCCGCTGAAGAGGGGTTTAAACTCAAAACCCCTTTAGCTACGCACATTGATTTTTGAGTGTGCTATTTGCTTTTTTTTTTCTATTTTTAGCTTCAAATCCCGCTGAAGAGGGGTTTAAACTCAAAAACGCTCATAGAATTTTGATTGTTTAATTTGCTTTTTTTATATGAAGAGGTGGTTTTTAGCTCTCAAACCGCTGGAGGGGGGTTTTAAACACAAAACCACTCTTGGCTACGCTCATAGAATCCGGTGGCTGATGCATGGATAGTCTTATATTGAAGAGGGGGTTTTATTGCAAATTTCGGAGGAGGTTTTAAATCAAAATCTTCCTTAGCTATGCTCGTGAAATTTGGGGATTGTCGTTTGCATGCCTTTTTTTTTTTTTTTTTTTTTCAAATAGGAAGATAATTACGTCCAACGCTTATCCCTGGACCCTGTCTCAATCTAGTCTTGCATGTTAATCAGTCTAAAATCTGCCAACTCGTTGTTTCTCTTGACTGATTAAGTCAACCATATAATGCTCTAATCATACTCTAATGGCACTAGGGAAGAAGACATTATCAACATTTAATTTGTCGCCTCCTTACAGGACAGGATAGAATGAGGCAACAAACATTTTGGAAGATGGACATTGGAGCTAATGAGATATGCCTCTTATGGAGTGTCACCAAAGAATGCTGGCCATGTTCTTTAAACTTTATTAAGAGACTCGATCAAAATAATGGTCGAAGAATACCTCATAGGAAGGCGAACTGTATGGAGAACTGTTTGATTTGGTTGCCATGGAGCAGCTCATCTCACAGAAAGGTTATCTGGGCGCTCCAACCTGATAATGAAGAGGGAGAAATAGAAGCGAATACTTCCCAATGACCCAGAACCAGATAAAAATTCATTAACAAGGTAGAGAACCGTTGCGTTCGCTCATTAACTCCTACTTCCTGTCTGCTGGACGAAATTTCCCAGACATCGTTAATAAGTTATCTCCCTTCCATAATAGCGGGCAGAAAGTGTATTATTTAAACAAACGCTACGGCCATTAAATCATTGTTTGAATTACGAGTACGGGCGATCGATTAACAGCTTAACTCACAGAGATCAATGACAACCAAAAGGCTATCAGAAACACGGTCATCGATGGCCGCTTCGCACGGTCAAATACCGTTGAGGTTGTTTTTTTCAAGTTTCTCACAGTAAGGACTTTTTTTTTTTCGAATAATATCTCTCCAAGAAAGTTTTAGCCTGTCTTTAGAGAGAGAGAGAAAGAGAGAGAGAAAAAAAAGATTTTTCGTGTATGTGTGTGGAAGAGTGAATGTGTGTTTGATTCAGAGATAAAATGGGTGAAGTTCCAACACAAAACGTCAGACAGAAAAGAAAATGTGTTTTTATTTCTCCAATTCAAGCTATCTGGTGCACTGGGTTTGACCTCTGCATTACCTCGTGATGGCGCTGGCCCTCTGCATTACCTCGTGATGGCACTGGCCCAGTGCATTACCTCGTGATGGCACTGGCCCTCTGCATTACCTCGTGATGGCACTGGCCCTCTGCATTACCTCGTGATGGCGCTGGCCCTCTGCATTACCTCGTGATGGCGCTGGCCCTCTGCATTACCTCGTGATGGCGCTGGCCCTCTGCATTACCTCGTGATGGCACTGGCCCTCTGCATTACCTCGTGATGGCACTGATCCCAGGTCTGATTACTAGAAAAGAAGGCCGTCTAAATCTTTCATCAAAACTTACCATATTGATACACACACACACACACACTGACATAATCACACACAGACACACTCATTACTAGCACACTGACACACTCACACACTGATACACACATCACTGACACGCTGAAACAATCAGTGGACAATCCCACACAGGGGGAGGGGGAGGGGCTGTGGAGGAGGGGGAAGTTCGGTCATAAAGCAGCTTAGAGAATATTACATCTTTCAATATTCAAAGGAGAATCCGAAGTCAGAGATTGTTCATAGGACTAACTTTTTTTGTTGTACGTGAAAGGGGGGGGGGGCGAGGAGGGAGCGGATAACTAAAAGGGATACTAGAATTCATGTTCCAAAAGCATGTGTGCGTGTGTGTGTCGGGAGGGGTGGTTCGTTTCAAGTCAAAAGTTTAATTCAGAGAGGTTTACGATGCGCAGGTTGAAAAAGGGGTGATTCAAGAGAGAAAGTGAAGAAGAGAAAAGGAGAGAGCGAGCAAGAGAAAGAGAGAAGGAAAGAGAAAAAAAGAAAAGGAGAGAGCGAGCAAGAGAAAGAAGGAAAGGAAAGAGAAAAAAAGAGCGGGTTGTTTCATTTCACTGTTGCATTTACTAGAGAATTCACGGGTTAAAAGTATGTTAGTAGGATCGTTACAAATGTGGCTCGATTATTGGAAAAAAAAAAAGAGGGAAATTCCGGCCATAATAAACTATATTAAGACTAAGAACAAATCAACGGGCGTAGCCGATGTGTAATGTTAATCTATATTATTATATTAAAAACACTCACTGATTGATTAATGTATCAAGAGATCTCCTCAGATCTCATCAACTGCTCGACAGATTCGCATGAAATTTCTTAAAAAGGTTCCTCTTAGGTGCTCGCTAAAAAATAATTTTTGACAGATTCCTGAACGCAGCGATTCGCAAAAAAAGCAGCTAGCTTTCTATTAGTATTAAAATTTTAAAAATATTTTACGTTCTGTATTACCCCAAAAAGACCAAGTCTGAATGTAAAACATAATTAATAATAATAATGGCAATGTTTTTGATTCCGAAGGTTAAGGATGAGTGCAGTGTTTCACATGATTACGCAAACCCAGTTGCGACCTCCATATTTTTCCTTTATCCTCTGGGGGTGTATTTAAGTGTTATCTTTTCGTTTTCTGCGCATGTCTTCAGCAAGGGTTTTCCGTTGGGTCTCAAATATGTGTCCCGCGACTTTTGTGAGAGCTCTCCCACTGTCTCTTTCAGGGGCTAACAGCAGCAAGCTCTAGGCCCATTCACAAACCAGTTTCACTTCCTTCATTCCTTACAGAACCTCACGCGCTATCGAATCTATTGCAATAAAGGTAAAGGCTTTACATTCATATTAAAGGAGTATGTCTCTCTGATGATCTCAACATCGGGGGATAGAAGTTTTTTTTTCGGACTTTTGCTCAGTGGGCCCCGACTGGACAGTGTCTTGTCATGAGAGGCACTAATAAGTAACCTGGCATTTTGAAAGGACGTAGTGCAGTTGCCTGCAGAGGAATGAGATCATTATCACTTTAGAATATAATACGTGTCTTTCTTTATAGGCACTGTAGTTCATCGAAATGAACTTGTCAATTCATAGTGTTACTATTTTGTTACAAAAGGGGGAGCTGAAATTTTAATAAAACAATTCTTTTTTATGCTCAAATCTAATTCGTTTCTTGATTTGTTAATCAAATCTATTATTTCAAAATACGTTATATACATTTGAATACGCAAAAGCAATCTGAGTTAAAACGTAAGCCAATATAGAAATCAATATCACATCAAGGTTGCAGTTCCCTAGCTTCGATTTTAAAAAGAAATAAATGCTATATTGCAAACCAAATCAAATACGACAGTAGCATCAGAATGTCACCATTTTTTATCTTAAAAAATCTTGGACTAATTGGAAATAAGGCTCAATCAATTATGCATTCTTTCCAAACTACATTTAACAAATGATTAGATTCCAACCTAATTAAATAGATTCTAAAAAAAAACTACCTGTAACAAATCATAAATCCAACCAAACTAAACATGACAAAGGATATATTGCAACTTTACTAAATCACTAACAAGTGATAGAATTCAAATTCTACTAAATTTAAGCTAAATTTAATAAACGATAGAGTCTAACCAAACTAAACGGAACACATCATAGAAAAATGTATGCAAGGGAATCATGTTTAGACCACTCTCCAGTTCTGAGTGATAACATTGTTACATATGGATGTCTGATCATCTGGACATGGTTGTCTGTCGACAATGCTATGACCTAATTCAAGAGATTCCTTTGAGATTTCTATGCAAACGCTACGAGCACCGCAGAACCAGCGACTCTTGTGCGTCTTATCGATTGAGCTGGAGAATCTATTTCAAAGTATTGTGACAGATCACAGCTTTCTAGTCCTACCATGTCAATTCCCTGTCACTTGTCCATGTTTGGGAGGACAATTCAACATAGAAAACTGCATTGACTATCATCGATGTACTTCATCAGTCTTCATTAGATCATTATGTACCTAATCTTGTAAGAACAAACTATATCATATCATATATGTACCTAGATTTTTTTACAAAATTTATATAAACTCATTCTGTCTGTCTGTCTGGCAAAAATTTTGTACACGTTATTTCTCCGACACCCAGTCTCGGATAAAGCTGAAAGCTTGCACAATTATTTCTTTTACCTGACAACACAAGAAGCAAAAAAAAAATTAAACAATTATCTAATTAACTATTGGTAATTGATTATTTTGTTTGGTATCTCGAACAAGGGCAAGAAATTGTAGTTGATTGAAGTGGTGGTATAAGCTGAATTAATCCCCTTTATCGGTTGCAACTTTAAATTAAAACAAACAATGTATAACTATACAAACTTCTCTAGTCAAAAGTACTTCACTAGCAGAGTGGTTAGCGCGCCGGCCCAAGGAGGTGTGAGCCACGAGTTGGAATTCATGTCGTTCCCTTTTTTAGCGGCTCCCGTAAGGAGAAAAGCCGCTATTATGTTTGTGCAAAATGTCCGTCTGTCTGTCTGTCACACTCAGATCTCGAAAACTAGAAGGAAAATGAAAAATATTATTTCACCATGCGCTGCGGGTTGAAAAGTTTAGTTGCAACGGCTACTTTTTGTTTTCTAAAAGCAAATCGTTTAATTTATAAAGTCAATTATGCACGCGATTTTTTTCATAAAAATACACCTTTTCCTCTCACTATATATTCAAACATCCGGAACAATCTATTATAGATACGTAAAAATATTGCGATGTTTTGGAAGGAAAATTAATTATGCCTTTCAAATTTTCAAAAGCTTTTAGTTGTTTCTTTTCGATATTAACATAACGGACAGGCAGACTGATATATATATATACTATCGATATACGAATTCTATTAGAACTCAGTGCAATAGAGACTATGAACCCTCGTTAAATCTCTCGTAATAATAAAAACATTTTTAGAACCAATTTCTATGACCCCTCGATAACTGACTCGTATTGATGAAGACATTTTTTAGTCTAACTAGGCCGTGTGACGTAATGGATTTTTTATTCATTTGACGTCATTTGGTATGAATTCTTCGATTGAAATGCTAAAACGACTAGGTATAGTATTGTTTATTAAAACTCGTTTCTGACTCGTATTTTAAAAAGACATAATAGCTAGATTTAGATCTAATCTAGATTTTTTAAACTAGATCTAGATTTTTTTTTACAGAATATCTAGATTAGTTAAACTAGATCTGGATTAAAATCATTGTAGATTCTAGATCTAGAATTTCTGGTCTAGTTTAGACTGATATAAACTAGATTAAGATATAGAATTTCAATTTCTAGACTTAAAAGTGTAGATTTTGATTTCCGAACGTCTAGATCAATATTGCAATGTCATACTATACTAAAATTAATCTACTATTTTTAAATTTAATGTTGCATTCAGTCTATCGATAGATTATCTTGGCTTTTTTTTTGCATAAATCTGATCTAAATTACATCTAAATTATTCTAAATGTGTATTATAGATCTAGATCTAGTAGATATATAGTAAAGTGCGAAGTTCGAGCAGCCCCGATTTGACAAGAGGTTCGTCAACAGTTCACTTTTTATTGCTAAAACTTTTTTATTTGAATGTTTACCCAATTACTACTATATTGCTACTGCGCATGCACCTTTTTTCTTTACTTCCGACACATACTATTTCCTTTTCCTTGTAAGGCTAAGTTCATGGTGAGGTCAAACTCAGGAGGTGTGGAGTTATTCTTTTTTGCTCATCAGCTTAAAGAGACTATTTGAAGCTGTGGAGGGTGGGAAATGGTGCAATGGATGGATAGTGAGTGATACATTAAATTCGATCTATTTTTATAGAAAAAAGGACGAGGAATTCAGAGATACCATCAGTTTTTTCATAGGGCAGACCGTTACGGTGCTATAAAAATCCAAACGTAAAAATTGCTGCCTGCGGGCTTAATAATTTCGAACTTCGAAATTTACTAGTTCTTAAGAGTGCTAAATCAAAAGTTTAGTTTAGGTAGATCTACATCCTCATTCTAGTTCCATTTAAATGAAAATGCTAATAGCTCTGTTGATAATTGTGCTGAGACATCGAAGTACAAGCACGATATCTGTTCTTTTCTTCTTTTTGTTTTCTACAAATCAAAGCTGAAAGATTATCTAAAAATCGCTCGTCTGACATATTGTAGTTGTACATATCGGTATAAATCATGCCGTAATGTGAAATATATCTCTTTATCAATAATAGGCTATTAGTTTGTAACCAGTTTGTCATTAAGTTAAGAGCAATGCCTGGTCGTGCGGTTAGCGCGCTGAACTGATTATTACGACGGTAAGATCCTGGGTTTAAACACTGCTCGTTGCCATCCTCCGTCGTCCAGTGAAAAGTGAATTAGTTTGAAGGAACATCCGAAACATGTACAACAGTAAAAAAACAATTTTTTTTTTACAATGGCAAATGAATCTTTGAAACATTATTACTTTTGACCATCAAAATAAAATCACGTCTTGAATATTCCTTGCGAATAGACGGATCCGACAGGGATCCGACTCAGACGGGGGCCGCCTATGAGTTTTTAAAAACCAATTATGGTAAAATCCACCCATATATGCCTTTCGCTTAACAAAAACACTTGGTAAAAATATTTCTAATCACACAGATTTATTGTTGTTGGTCTAGATTCTAGTTCTTTTGCAAATTTAATTACATGACTGATCCAAACTAATTGATACAATTACACTTCGTATAAGCTTTGTGGTTTGTAAAAGTATTTTTTAATGTTATTCTTGTCGTAAGGTCAAACGTTATCATATCATAATGTACCTAGTCTTCGTAAGATCAGATTTTATAGTACCATCATGTACCTAGTCTATGTAAGATCCGTCTTCATCTTATCATCTGTACTCAGTACCGATAAAATCAGTCTTCATCATATAAAAAAAGCATAAGCTTTGATTGACACATTCCCAAAAATATATACATTTTATATATATAATGTAACAGTACAAAATGAAACTTAAAGTTTTCTTGTCCATTACTTTATATTCAAAGTAGGCCAACACTTTACAGAACTTCAAAGTAGGCCAACACTTTACAGAACGTCAAAGTAGGCCAACACTTTACAGAACTTCAAAGTAGGCCAACACTTTACAGAACTTCAAAGTAGGCCAACACTTTACAGAACTTCAAAGTAGGCTAACACTTTACAGAACGTCAAAGTAGGCCAACACTTTACAGAACTTCAAAGTAGGCCAACACTTTACATAACTTCAAAGTAGGCCAACACTTTATAGAACTTTAAAGTAGGCCAACACTTTATAGAACTTTAAAGTAGGCCAACACTTTATAGAACTTCAAAGTAGGCCAACACTTTATAGAACTTCAAAGTAGGCCAACACTTTATAGAACTTTAAAGTAGGCCAACACTTTATAGAACTTCCAAGTAGGCCAACACTTTATAGAACTTTAAAGTAGGCCAACACTTTACAGAACGTCAAAGTAGGCCAACACTTTATAGAGCGTCAAAGTAGGTCAACACTTTATAGAACTTTAAAGTAGACCAACATTTTCAATATAGAACTTCAAATATTTCTTCTTTTTAAGAAAAGTTCTCTTCCAAAAAAAGATTGCTGTTTTCAATGTACTCCCGACAAATGTGTTTGTTACCTAAGAAGATTGCTATAAACGATGTGAAAAGTCATCTAAAGAGTTCATGTCCATAAGAATAGATAACCCTGTTTGAAGCTTTGTAGTGCTTTTTTTTTTGTAAGGCTATATTCAACATTCTTCTATAATACAGACCGTAAACGAGAAAAAAAGAGTATTAAAAAAAAAATAGGCGGTTCCTTGCGATGGCAATGACTTCTGCTTATTCCTTCTGCTTATTCTAATAAATATATATATATATTTGTTGACTCCTGGAAAGACAAAACATTTGACAGAAGGTCTTATATGTGGAGAGAGATGTTGACAAAGAAAGTTATGTACAGCATAAAAACATAGGCTCTAGTTCTGGAGGAGGAACGGGCCAAGCGAACAATGACTGCTTCCTCTACCACCATAGCGCATGTCATTTGACCTGGTCAATCTTGTATTGGAGGGGTTGTCTAGAAAAAAAAAGCTCTACAGTCATATGAAAAAGTGGTCTACGAGATGAACCATAGTCATTCTACGAGATGAACGATAGTCATTCTAGGAGATGAACCATAGTCATTCTACGAGATGAACGATAGTCATTCTAGGAGATGAACCATAGTCATTCTGCGAGATGAACCATAGTCATTCTGCGAGATGAACCATAGTCGTTCTACGACTGAAATACACCAGCAAATATAAGCATATGTGGAAATTGTTATTAATTTGTCGGCTAAGTGTGTGTGGGGGGGCCCATTATCGTATCCCAAGCACCATTTTAATGCCTCAATGACGCCTGTTAATTAGGGCTGCTGCGTTTATTTTGCCCACTGGTTACACGTCAGCCGCCGGCTCTGCATATAGTGTCATTAATATCACAGCACAACTGACTTGTAACAATCTGAGATTCTGTCATTCTAATAGATCTTAGTCGATACTCGTCACTTCCCTGCTCCGTCAATGTTCCGCTCTTCACCAGTCACATCACCCTACACTTCTTAATTGCCTCTACAGGGGAAGCTATTCCTGACGTAATTGGAAAGTTTCCAGCAGGAATGGATTGTCTAAGAACGAGGTTCTGTAAGGCACTGAGGGCTGAAAGAAGAGCAGGGGTGTCTGGTGGGGGGGGGGGGGGATACACCGCGACACAAGGAGACCATATTTAACTAGATCTACCACATCACAAGCTTGTTTTATTATCTCAAAGTAAGGAAAAGCTTAAAGAGAGAGAGAGAGAGTGAGAGAGAGTGATGATGTTGAGAAAGAGGATGTTGAAAGTGTGTGCGTGTGAGAGAGAGAGAGTGTGGTGAATATAGGAGATGTAGATAGAAAGATTCCTGGAAAATAAAAAAACCAAATCAATGTTTTAAGTGTTGTAGACACACTAGGCCTAAAGCTACACAAAAATATGAAACAATCCAGCCATACAAATCTCTCAGGCGGATTATATGACGTTTCAAACGCTTTTTAATGACGTCATTTAGATCAATGGCTCTCACCGTTTCCTTTTTTAACATTTGATTCGTAGATTGATTTATTTTTTATTATTATTAGTTTTGAGAGTTTTGTGTTGGACTACACGAAACAAATAAAATTGGAGAATATTTTACCAATGTTTTGGGGTATAACGTTTGATAGTGGGTACTTTGTTTTCTCGTGAGCTGAAACTTTCTTGACGCTCAAAATGTCGCTCCTCTTATAAAGATTGTACATTCTAACATTTGGAATACAAAATTGTAAGAAATAAATAATACAACTATTTCCTTATTATTTTGTTGTTACAGTTGTTAGATCTAAATGCTTGATTCTATCTAGTTACGACCATACTGGACACAATGACTTGAATGACTCTCGTTTTCTTGACATGTCCTAGTGTAAGCAAGCAAACATCTCTATGTCCTTGTCCTAAAATCCAAAGATTTAAGTTGGGCTGTGGTGGATATGTAGACACCAGTCACCTACCATGATTGAAATGAATATGTTGTCCTCTAGGGGGTGGGGGGGGGTGATTTAAGTGTTGCTTTTTTTTAAAAGTCTCTTTTGACGTGATTCTGTTGTTCCGAGTCTCTGTCTAGATCTATGTGTCTTGTTCTTTGTGTTTCGAGACTCTGTCTAGATCTATGTGTCTTGTTCTTTGTGTTTTCCTTTATGTTCGTCAGACTCAAGAGACGTTTTTTAAAATGTTTCTGATAATTGTCTTTGCTATGCGGTCCGCTTTTTTTAGCTCAGCAAAAAAAAAATATTTTTTTTTTAATAAGTATTTCAACTAGCTGTCGAGGTGTGTGTGAGAGCGAGAGAGAGAGAGAACTGTCATACTGTGCACAGATTAATTTGAGAGAGAGAGAGAGAGAGAGAGAATAGCATTGCGCTGTTAACACTTTTGAAAATGCACTTTCAATACTCAGAATACAGAGGGGGGAAAAAACAACATTTGGCGCAGGGTCTTTTTCGCTATCCCACTAAGTTCTGAAAAAGTTTTTAGGAATTCCCTCCCCGGCCTTTTTTAATACCCCTACGCCTGTACTAGACATTATATAGAACTAAGGTACTAGACATTATATAGAACTAAGGTACTAGACATTATATAGAACTAAGGTACTAGACATTATATAGAACTAAGGTACTAGACATTATATAGAACTAAGGTACTAGATATTCACATTTTAGTTCTTGATTTTATCTAGTTACCCTATAGCAAACTAAAAACATTTTTAAAGCCTATATTTTTGGAATAAATATTAATATTTAACTATTTAGATTGGCAGCGCCTGCATCTGAGCCTTTGCCGTCATGTAATGCTATGAATTCCTTTTTTGAATCACTTCCAGGTCAGGACCATGACGCGTAAGTATCTCATGAACCTTACAGTTCTTGTGTCGCACTTGCTACGAACAGTCTACAAATATCTAGTGTCGTTGGCTTGAGCCATATACTAAATGTATATGAATAATTAATTAAAACACATTTGAGAACTAGTCCAGTAGCCATGACAGAACTTCATTATTTGGAGAGCGAAATTGAGAGGAAACAGAATTTCACATGGTGCAAAAAATATTGCAGGATATTTTTCTAATCGACTTGTCCAATTTGGTGTTGCCAGGTGAACAGTGTCTATACAACGGGGAAAACACTGTATTCTATTGCAATTAATTTGGGTCATGCTGGGCCTCCAGCTCTACCAGGCCAAGTAACACAGCTGTGACTTCTACCCCAATAATTACACTTCTGCTGCGTAGAATGCTAATTGCAAGAAATAATAAAGCCGATGTATCCAGAAATGTGTGCCGATTTTTAACACAAAAATCAGATTACGTCCCCTTGTCAACTTTAAACATTATCTTTGAGATTAATTTCGATGATAATTGAGTTCAAGCCTCGTTTAGAAATGTTTTCACTTACTTCTCTCCCTTTCTTC
Organism: Biomphalaria sudanica; assembly: GCA_036873155.1. NCBI lineage: Eukaryota > Metazoa > Mollusca > Gastropoda > Planorbidae > Biomphalaria > Biomphalaria sudanica. Next base: position 1,100,727 of record JAZGLO010001921.1, read on the forward strand.
ACTCTCTCCATTTTATCCTTAGCAAAAACATCCCCGTCTCCTGCCGTCATAACTTAAGAGTTCAATTGTCGTCTATCATGAAGAGCTTCGATGTAAATGATGTGTATGGAGAAGTGATGCCGTATAAGTCAACAATTTTCAACCAGTTCAGTGCCCAAGAAGGCAGGCGCGACGTGCAGTCTATAAGAAGTTAAAACCCAAAGGCGTTTAGTTTTCCTTCTAAGTTTATCGTATATAACAAGTTGGGTTTTTTTTCGACATTGTTTCCAACTGTAAGATTTAAGTTATATGGTGTAAAAATGTGAAAAAAAAATTCTCGATTGAAAAAAAAAATTAAACGTTGCTGACTCGTCTAAATTTAAATTTTGTTAAAATCTCTGTTGTTGGGGCCCCTTTCTTGTGAGGACCCAAGGAGAGTAGCCCTACCTGCCAATCCACGAATCCGGCCCTGTGTACGTGTTTCTAATGTAATTATGAGTAAAGGTGGGTAGATGGTTTGGTTGTGTAAACTGGATAGATTCTGATGAAATCACGATGTGGTCTGTCGTAGAACCAGTGAGAGACGAGTGACACCAAGACGTGTATTTTTAGTGAGTAATATCTTGTTGAAACAGTGGCGTAGCTTGGGTGGGGGGAGGAGGTGGGAGAATTTGAAAATCCCCCGACCCCCACTTGAGGGAGGCCACCAAATAATTTTTTTCCATTAAATATTTAAAATTACCCAAATGATGGGAACTTCCTAGCTACGCCCCTGTTATGAAAGTATCATTATTTATCATCATTATTACCAGGTCTGATAAAAGCAACAGGAAGATGTGCAACGATAGTCACCAACCAAATATGACACAAAAATACTTGAATATTGGTTGTTGTTGTTTTTTACTAAACTATCAAATTGTCGTGGATAAAGTTTCATGTACCTCAAATGTTTTGCTCAATTTAATATCATATCTTCCCTCCTCTTCTTTTGACCTGTACACTGTCTATTATTACGTGTGCGCTGTACGCCAGGAGAATGCATTTTTGCTTCTCGGAAAGCTAGAAATCACTTAGCTATGTAAGGATCGGTTCTCACATGGAGACATGGGTTGTCGCAAGTTAATGAATGAAAAATTCTCCAATTCCGTCTTAGGGTTCTAGATTCAGTGGTCAGTTATGGTCAATTATTACGATCCCAGTCCGTGCGCGTGAGAGTACAAAATTGCCCGTGTGTTGCCAACTGTGGGTCTCGGGTCTGTTCTCATTACTTAATGATACTGTCATCAGTCACGCAAACCACACAATATGGCAGACGATACATTTCCAGCTCTATTCTTATCAAAAAATGTGAGCTGATGGTAGAGCAATTTAGATCGTCAGGGGCTCGGATGTTGCCTTCTCTTGGAATCTTTTCTTTATTAGTGGGATTTTTTTTTTACAATAAAAGTTAATCACAGTAATCTTCTCTTTGAATTGCACTGTGAATTGAAAGATCCCACTGACATTCGTTAAGAAATACAATACAGTCAAAGAGAACAAGACTAGTAGACTGGTAATCTAGTAGACTGGTAATCTAGTAGACTGGTAATCTAGTAGACTGGTAATCTAGTAGACTGGTAATCTAGTAGACTGGTAATCTAGTAGACTGGTAATCTAGTAGACTGGTAATCTAGTAGACTGGTAATCTAATAGACTGGTAATCTAGTAGACTGGTAATCTAGTAGACAGGTAATGTCAACAATAGGAAAGATGTCATAGTAAGAGAGAGAGAAAGATGTCATAGTAAGGGAGAGAGAAAGATGTCAAAGTAAGAGAGAGAAAGATGTCATAGTAAGAGAGAGAAAGATGTCATATTAAGAGAGAGAAAGATGTCATAGTAAGAGAGAGAAAGATGTCATAGTAAGAAAGAGAAAGATGTCATAGTAAGAGAGAGAAAGATGTCATAGTAAGAGAGAGAAAGATGTCATATTAAGAGAGAGAAAGATGTCATAGTAAGAAAGAGAAAGATGTCATAGTAAGAGAGAGAAAGATGTCAAAGTAAGAGAGAGAAAGATGTCATAGTAAGAGAGAGAAAGATGTCATATTAAGAGAGAGAAAGATGTCATAGTAAGAGAGAGAAAGATGTCATAGTAAGAAAGAGAAAGATGTCATAGTAAGAGTGAGAAAGATGTCATAGTAAGAGAGAGAAAGATGTCATAGTAAGAGAGAGAAAGATGTCATAGTAAGAGATTTATGGTGCCAACTTAAACTTTGTGGTGAAAGGAAAAGAGCTTAGAAATTCGTTTATACAGTGCTGAAAATTGCACACATTTATATATACAGTACAGAAAAGTGCACATATTTATATATACAGTACAGAAAAGTGCACACATTTATATATACAGTACAGAAAAGTGCACACATTTATATATTTACAGTACAGAAGAGTGCACACATTTATATATACAGTACAGAAAAGTGCACACATTTATATATACAGTACAGGAAAGTGCACACATTTATATATACAGTACAGGAAAGTGCACACATTTATATATACAGTGCTGAAAAGTGCACACATTTATATATAGAGTGCTGAAAAGTGCACACATTTATATATACAGTGCTGAAAAGTGCACACATTTATATATAGAGTGCTGAAAAGTGCACACATTTATATAGATATATCGTTGCGTACCGTCACACAAAAAAGCACTGTATATAGTATGTGTTTTCAATTACTCTGCTTACTAATATTTCAATATTTCCGTATTCATTTAGCCGAATACACCGAGACGGATTGGTCATTATAGTTTTATTCTTTCTTTGAGACAGAACCATATTCTATGGTACTATGAACAAGTAATTTAAGTATGAGAGAGAGAGGGAGAGTGAAAAGGGGAGGGGGGAGAGAGAGAGAGAGAGTGAGAAGGGGAGGGGGAGAGGGAGAGTGAGAAGGGGGGAGAGAGAGAGGGAGAAGGGGAGGGGGGAGAGAGAGAGAGAGTGAGAAGGGGAGGGGGAGAGGGAGAGTGAGAAGGGGGGAGAGAGAGAGGGAAAAGGGGAGGGGGAGAGAGAGGGGGAGGGGGAGAGAGAGAGAGAGTTGGAGAGTGAGAAGGGGAGGGGGGGAGATAGAGGGAGAGTGAGAAGGGGAGGGGGGAGATAGAGGGAGAGGGAGAAGGGGAGGGGGGAGAGAGGGGGAGTGAGAAGGGGAGGGGGGAGATAGAGGGAGAGTGAGAAGGGGAGGGGGGAGATAGAGGGAGAGTGAGAAGGGGAGGGGGGAGATAGAGGAAGAGGGAGAAGGGGAGGGGAGAGAGAGAGGGGGAGGGTGAGAAGGGGATGGGGGAGAGAGAGAAAGAGAGAGAGTGAGAAGGGGAGGGGGAGATAGAGGGAGAGGGAGAAGGGGAGGGGGAGAGAGGGGGAGAGTGACAAAGGGAGGGAGAGAGAGAGAGTGAGAAGGGAAGGGGGGGAGATAGAGGGAGAGGGAGAAGGGGAGGGGGAGAGAGAGAGAGAGTGAGAAGGGGAGGGGGAGATAGAGGGAGAGGGAGAAGGGGAGGGGGGAGATAGAGGGAGAGTGAGAAGGGGAGGGGGACAGAGAGAGGGAGAGGGAGAAGGGGAGGGGGGAGATAGAGGGAGAGGGAGAAGGGGAGGGGGAGAGAGAGAGGGAGAGGGAGAAGGGGAGTGGGGAGATAAAGGGAGAGGGAGAAGGGGAGGGGTAGAGAGAGGGGGGAGAGTGAGAAGGGGAGGGGGAGAGAGAGGGAGAGTGAGAAGGGGAGGGGGGAGATAGAGGGAGAGTGAGAAGGGGAGGGGAAGAGAGAGAGGGAGAGTGAGAAGGGGAGGGGGGAGATAGAGGGAGAGGGAGAAGGGGAGGGGGAGGGAGAGAGGGGGAGAGTGAGAGAGAGAGGGAGAGTGAGAAGGGGAGGATGGAGATAGAGGGAGTGAGAGTGAGAAGGGGAGGGGAGAGGGAGAGAGTGAGAAGGGGAGGGGGGGGGAGTGAGAAAGGGAGGGAGAGAGAGAGGGAGAGTGAGAAGGGGAGGGGGAGAGGGAGAGGGAGAAGGGGAGGGGGGAGAGTGAGAAAGGGAGGGAGAGAGAGAGGGGGGAGGGAGAAGGGGAGGGGGAGAGAGAGAGGGAGAAGGGGAGGGGAGAGAGAGATGGAGAGTGAGAAGGGGAGGGGGAGAGAGGGAGGGAGAAGGGGAGGGGGAGAGGGAGAGGGAGAAGGGGAGGGGGGAGAGAGAGAGGGAGAAGGGGAGAGAGAGGGAGAAGGGGAGGGAGAGAGAGAGGGGGAGAAGGAGAAGGGGAGGGGAAGAGAAAGAGAGAGAGTGAGAAGGGGAGGGGAGAGAGAGGGGGGGAGGGGGAGGGAGAAGGGGAGGGGAGATAGATGGAGAGTGAGAAGGGGAGGGAGAGAGAGGGGGGAGAAGGGGAGGGGGAGAGAGAGAGAGGGGGAGAGTGAGAAGGGGAGGGGGAGATAGATGGAGAGTGAGAAGGGGAGGGAGAGAGAGAGGGGGGGGAGAAGGGGAGGGGGGAGAGAGAGAGGGGAGAGTGAGAAGGGGAGGGGAGGGGGAGAAGGGGAGGGGGAGATAGATGGAGAGTGAGAAGGGGAGGGAGAGAGAGAGGGGGGAGGGGGGAGAGAGAGAAGGGGAGGGGAGAGAGAGAGAGGGGGGGAGAAGGGGAGGGGGGAGAGAGAGGGGGGAGGGAGAAGGGGAGGGGGAGGGAGAAGGGGAGGGGGAGATAGATGGAGTGAGAAGGGGAGGGGGGAGAGAGAGAGAGAGGGAGAAGGGGAGGGGGGAGATAGAGAGGGAGAGTGAGAAGGGGAGGGGGAGAGAGATGGAGAGGGAGAAGGGGAGGGAGATAGAGAGGGAGAGTGAGAAGGGGAGGGGGAGAGAGAGGGAGAGGGAGAAGGGGAGGAGGGAGAGAGAGAGAGGGGGAGAGTGAGAAGGGGAGGGGGGAGAGAGAGAGAGAACTTGCCAACTGTACCAGAACAAAGGTTGTGTGTGTGTTTTCATATTTCCATACTTATACCGATCCCACAAAGAATGGTTACAAATACCGCATTTGATTGTATACATGTTTAGGCTATTTCACTTTATTTTCTCCGAGACGTCGTTCTCAGCGAGCTCCATTTTGTATTGAGTCAATTTGAAAGAGGAGACAACTTGAATTACATTTTAATTGGAAGCTCGAACACTCTAATGTAGCCACATTTCTTGAGTCCATCTTGAACTTTAAGTGACATGTTAGCAAATCTTGAAACAATTTCTAGGCTTTTGTTCCATTTCAGCGTTAATCAGTTTGTACGTTATATATCTTATATAATCTTATCTTATATAATACAGACGTTACTTCAAAAAAGAAGATGATTACGTCCTACGCGTCATGCATTTAGTCATGCATATTAACCAATGACTTAAATTCTGCCAAGTCACTGGTTTTTCTGGCTAGCTCAGGCAACCCATTCCATGCTCTAATAGCACTAGGGAAGAAGGAGTATTTGTACAAATTTGTCCTAGCATATGGGACGAGGAATGTGCCTTTATTTTTGTGTCTTTCGGAGTATTTTATTAAATTTTGTTTTTGTATTTGATGATTAGGGTTCAGTGTTTTATGTATAATTGCTACTTTACTTTTGAGTCTTCTGTCCTGAAGGCTTTCTAAATTTAGTGATTTTACTAATGGTGTTACCCTAGTCAAATGTGAATATTCGTTTGTTATGAATCTCACTGCTCTATTTTGTGTTTGTTCCAGTTTCTTAATGTTTTCTTGAGTTGAGGGGTCCCACACGGTGGATGCAAATTCTATTATTGGCCTAACCAAGGTTAAATAACATTTTAGTTTTATGTTCTTATTTGATTTATAAAAATTTCTTTTAATAAACCCTAATGCTTTGTTGGATTTTTTTATAGTTTCATCAATATGTGGATTCCATGACAGTTTTTCATTTATTATAACACCTAGGTATTTTGAGTTTTTAGTCTGTGTTACTGGTTTGCCATGAATAAGATAAGTGGAATTAATTTGTTTTAGTTTTTTTTGTTACTCTTAACAACTGACATTTTTCTGGGTGGAAAGACATGCTCCAATTTGATTCCCATTTCTGTAATTCATCTAATTCTCTTTGTAAAATATCTGTGTCTTGTTTTGTTTTTATTGTTCTATATATTATGCAATCGTCTGCAAATAATCTGACTTTTGTTCCTGAACTAATGCAATTTGTTAAATCATTTATGTAAATTAAAAATAGTAGTGGACCCAAGACTGTTCCTTGAGGTACACCTGAGTTTACTGTGATTGGTGTTGATTTAGAGCCATTTATTATTACAGTTTGTTCTCTCCCTATCAGAAAATCTTTAATCCACTGATGCAGTGGACCGTTAATGCCGAAATATTTTAATTTTTTAAGCAAACTATGGTGGTGAACTTTGTCAAAAGCCTTGGAAAAATCTAGTAAGATAGCATCTATTTGTTCACTATTATCTAAACCTTTTGAAAAATCATCAATTAGTCCTATTAGTTGTGTTTCACATGATCTATATTTCCTAAAGCCATGTTGGTATGGGGTGAGGACATTATGTTTGTCTAAGTGGTTTATGATATTGCTACATATTATGTGTTCTAGTATTTTACATGTGATGCTGGTAAGTGATACTGGTCTGTAGTTTCCTGGATCAGATTTTTCTCCTTTTTTAAATAGGGGGGGGGGGTGACATTAGCTTCTTTCCAGTCCTTTGGTACTCTGCCCTGGTTAAGTGAAGCCTGAAAGAGTATTTTGAACACTGGGGCTAGCTCATTGCTTAGTTCTTTGAGTAATCTAGCTGGAATACCATCAGGTCCAGACGCTTTATTTGGTTTGGTGTTGGCTAATAGTTTTTTAAATCCATTTTCTTGTACTACTAAATCTTCTATGTTGTCTACTTCGTTCAAATTAAGAAATATGTCTTTGTCTCCTGTGACTGAGAATGCTGATGCAAAGTATTTGTTTAGGATGTTTGCTTTAGTTTCATTATCATTATGTATTATGTTATGTTCATCTTTTAATGGCGCTATGCCTGTTGTTTCCATTTTCTTAGACTTAATGTATGGCCATAGGTTTTTGTTGTTATCTTTAGATATTACATTGTTTATGTATTCACTCTGCAGCTGTCTGCTTACTTTTTGGGTTAGGTGTTTAATTTTTATATACTTTTTGTAAACTCTTTCTGCCTTGGTTTCTTTAAATTTTCTATATAGGTTTTCCTTCTGTTTACAAAGCTTCTTTAATCTATTATTAAACCAGCATTTATTTATTTTGTTTGATGTGTATTTAGTTGGTATATGATTTTCTATAATGCTTTTAAGATGGTTCTTAATGAAATTCCAGAGGTCATCGACTGGTTGGTTAATGTCTTTTTCTAATAAGAATGTTTGTTGAAAGTTTAATGCAGCTTGGTGTAGTTGTGTTAGGTTACATTTATTCCAGAGTAAAATTTTTCTTTTGGGTTTTGTATTGGCTACTGCTTTTATCTGACTGTGTATTTTTATGATCTCATGGTCTGATAGACCAGGGATAATATCATAATCAACTACTAATCCAGGTCTGTTGGTTAAGAAGAGATCTAATGTGTTGTTTAATCTAGTTGGCTTTTTAATGATTTGATCTAAACTTAGGTTGTGTAAAGTTTCTATGAAAAGCTCATTTATGTCCTTAAGGTTTTGGTGTTTATCTATGGTTAGTGTTTTCCAATTTATATCAGGTAGGTTGAAGTCACCCATAATCCAAAAAACTGCATTTTTATTTGTCTCTTTAAGTGTAGTAATCTGATTACATAGTTCCTGCATGTATTCTAAACTAGAATTTGGTGGTCTGTAAATGCTGCCTATTATAAGGGATGTTGAGGTGGTATTAATTTTACAAAATGTAGATTCTATGTTTTTTGAGTTAGGTAAGGTAATTTCTTCTGCTATAAGAGTGTTTTTTATTGCTAAAAGAACTCCTCCATGATTATCAGCCCTATCTTTTCTAAAAATTTCATAATTACTATTGAAAATTTCTGCATTATAAATATCAGGATGTAGCCAAGTTTCTGTTCCTGCAATTATGTCTGGTTTCTCACATTCTAATAAAATTTCTAAGTCTGCTGTTTTGTTCCTAATGCTTTGAAAATTTATTACTAAGGTTTTAAGGTATTTTGGTATTACTTCTTTAGGAGGTTTGTTTAGTGAGGCTGTTGTATTAATTTTAGTAGATTTAGGTTTAACAGGAGTGGATCTGGCTAGTGGTTGGTGAGTTGGTTTTGGGATGGTGTTTAGGATGTTGTATGGGTTAGAAGTGTCCGCATCAAAGGAATCAAACAGTCCTGATGTAAACTGAGGTAACCCACACGGTACACAGTGCCATGATGCATCTTTGTTGCCTAAGGCATAATACACAGGTGTATTCATATGGAGACATGATGCATGGTACCATTCATCGCAGGTGTCACATTGAATGGCTTTCTGTTTCATGGTGCATACTTTTTTGCAGATGTTGCATCTATCTTTAGATCTAGGCCCTGGATTTGACTCTACATCTCCTGCTATTAATATTAACAGTGAAAGGTATTTATTTCTACTGTGTCTGAATGAGAACTTCCATTTGTGATGGGTAATCTTCTTTAATGTTATGGATGTGTATGTTAGGTTATTTTTGAAGTTGTATTGATCTAAAGTGTGATGATTGATTATGACTGTTGTTTCCTTTTTAAGTTTAGTGTTGACTGAGGTAGATCTAGTTCTGTGTTCAGTTAGTGTGTATTTAGTAATTATTAGGATAAATAGCCAGAGCAATTTCATGATGACTGTTGTTGATTTTAGTTTTAAAAGGTCTAGTCTAAATCTAGTTTAAGGTTAAAAATGCCTAAGATGGCCTAAGCTAAGTCTAAGTCTAAAGTGATAGCTAATTTACAATGACAATCAAATGGTTTATTCAAAATATTGACCTAGACTAGATCCAGATCTAATTCAAGATCTAGATCTAATTGTAGATCAATATATTTATGTGTTTAACTAACTTTAACTAACTATATAGAGTATTACTATTAGTTTATAATTAGTAGTATTTGTAGATGGTTAGTAGATCTAAGGATTAATTAAAGTCTAAGTCTGACTAGATCTAAAATCTAAGAATATAAAAATTAATATAGACTGTCTACTGGTAGACAACTAAACCGCTGTAAGCATATAATATCTTAACTAATACAACTTCTTGAATAGCTTCCTTGTGAACAAAACTAAATAGAACCTTCATTTATAATAGAGACAAAATCAACTTCTGGTCAAATGAAATAAATGTAGAAGACTTGAGTAATATTTGTTAACAAACTATAACTCACTACAATAACACAACCTTTTAGTCTTACGTTTTGGAGTCGTCTGTCCTAAGACCAAGTGACGACAATGCCTCCTATGTTGCATCATTCACAACCAATCACTAATCTCTTCCCACCGTCACCATAGAAACACATACTCACACTCCATAACAGTAACACACTGCAATTTTTCTATTCGGACAAGAGTAGTCGGAAATTCATTAAATACCTATAAATACATTTGCTTTAGAATTAGACCCCCCTGCACCCTTGGACAATAAGCAGTCTCTTCCCAGCAGATGTCCACTGCCTGAGGTGCTCCATGAAGATGTCAAGTCATACGGCGACGTCTGTAGTTGGTCTTCGTGTCACTGTTTCTCTGGCTGAGCCTAGTTTACTCTGTCAGTGAACAAGTCCCGCTCTGTCACAGGTCCTTTGTGTACGACACTCTCTTCATGCCCCTGAAACAAGGAGACCTTCCATATTTTCGGATAACTGTCAAACACCTTTGTAAAAAAATGAGTTGTATACTCGAAAGTTGCTAGCACCCTAACGAAGATGGACAGGAGACCCTGCACACCTAAGTGTATGTTTTGAAGTATCTGTATGGTCACAATGGTGTGCAGATTCAATGTTTTATTCATTACTCTCAAGCTAATTATGTTTTTGTGAACTTAAAAACACGTGTAGTTAAGATGCGTGTAGGAATGCGTGAAGCACTTGTGTGTATTTGCTCTATATCACACACACAGTGACGCGTAGAATCATGGGAAACGCACATCTGTTTGCGTACCACACTTTAAAGAAAAAAAGGCTGGGGGGGGGGGGGGGCGGACGCCGAGGCTTTCGCTCTAATGAGCTAAGACCACCAAAGCATTAGAATAGCGACTCTGATGTTACGTGGATCGATACCCAGTTTCCCCATCACACGCCGCAACTGTTCAGAAGAGTTTCATTTTTTTTTTTATTTTCATTTGTTCAAAAAAAAATTTCTTGAACTATTCCAGTAAGCCCAACAGCCACAAGTGATCTAGTGATTGTATCCTGTCACCAGTAGCTGACCCCCTTTGTCTCTGGATGGAATTGCCAGGTACACATCGCGAAGTATTGATTTTATATTTTACAGTTAACATCTTTTTTTTTTAAACTATTCTTTTTTAAATATACATTAAAACACATGAGCTAATTGGCTAGCTGAGGGAATATTGCCTTGTAGGACAGCGCGCTTGAATGGAGTCATTGTCACAAGAGAGAAATAATAATTTGCCTGAGCTACTAAACTAGAAGCTTACGAGATTTAATAGCCCTCCAATAAAACGAAAGGAGGAATTCTAATTACACAGAATCGTTTTGTTAAGAGCGCATTATGAACCATTGAAATAATCACAAAATTCGTTGGACTAAAAGCCTAGCCCTAAGAGTTTGGTGTTTATAATTCAAACGTCTAGCTAATATTGAGTATTTTTACGAGACACTATGCAATGTCAAGGACGTTTAATTGAATTACAATGTTGCCAACTACATAAGAATGAAACGGAATCAAATGTTGCGCTACACTCTCAGAAAATAGGATTATGTATAGAACTTTAGTTTAAAAACATTCTCATCACCACTTTCTTCATTCTGTACACCGAATACACCAAAATGCTAATTATTTATAGTTTTTTTCTGCCGTCGATGAAAACCTCTAATTAAATTTAGACAAAAAATATTTTTTTAAACTCACGTTGTGGCTATCAGTCTCTAGAAATAAATTGATAAGGAATTACGCACAGCTTCTCTCCGCAATAGAGAAACTATTGTCAAACGTAACAGCGTTGTACATTGTCCTAAACAGAAAGAATTCCTGGAAGCAATTGCTTAAAAACTTCTTGTAAGTAAATGCTGTCAATCTTGTCTAAATCATTCTGACAATTACTTTATTCAAGACCTTAATACGTTGTCTATACTGTGCGGAAATATAATAATAATAATCACCAGAAAATTCCTCAGTGGACACTGATAAAGAGACTACATTGAAATTTTTTTCTCTTTAAAGAAACTCGACACTGGCAGTGCCAGAGAATAAAAATACGCGTTCGTTTCTAACATAATAATAATAATAATGTCTTTATTATCCTTTATGGTACATTACATATTAAAAAAAAACATTCAGAAATTCCTCATTTAGTTAACAACTTAATTACCAAGGCAACAAAAAGAGTTCTTTTGACTGTTTTTCTTTTTTTATCAGTGTCTTGTATCTTCTATGTGACAGTAACATTTTAATATTGTGTCCCAAAGGAACTTTTGTATTAGTAAAATCTGTTTAGCTTTCTTAAGAAAAATTTTTTATTCAATATCTGTTAACTGATAACTACGTCCTGAGAGTGTCCTGAGAGTATCCTGATGTTAACTGATAACTACGTCCTGAGAGTGTCTTTGTGTACACTGATAACTACGTCCTGAGAGTGTCCTGATGTTAACTGATAACTACGCCCTGAGAGTGTCCTGAGAATGTCCTGCAAGTGTCCTGATGTTAACTGATAACTACGCCCTGAGAGTGTCCTGAGAATGTCTTGCAAGTGTCTTAATGTTAACTGATAACTACGTCCTGAGAATGTCCCGAGAGTGTCTTTGTGTACGCTGATAACTACGTCCTGAGAATGTTGAGAGTGTCCTGAGAATGTCCTGCAAGTGTCATAATGTTAACTGATAACTTCGTCCTGAGAATGTCCTGAGAGTGTCATGAGAGTGTCCCGAGAGTGTCCTGATGTTAACTGATAACTACGTCCTGAGAATGTCCTGAGAGTGTCCTGAGAGTGTCCCGAGAGTGTCCTGATGTTAACTGATAACTACGTCCTGAGAATGTCCTGAGAGTGTCCTGAGAGTGTCCCGATGTTAACTGATAACTACGTCCTAAGAGTGTCTTTGTGTACACTGATAACTATGTCCTGAGAGTGTCCTAATGTTAACTGATAACTACGTCCTGAGAAAGTCCTGAGAGTGTCTTTGTGTACGCTGATAACTACGTATTGAGAATGTCCTGAGAGTGTCTTGAGAGTGTCCTGAGAGTGTCCTGATGTTAACTGATAACTACGTCCTGAGAATGTCCTGAGAGTGTCCTGATGTTAACTTATAACTATGTCCTGAGAGTGTCCTGAGAGTGTCCCGATGTTAACTGATAACTACGTCCTAAGAGTGTCTTTGTGTACACTGATAACTATGTCCTAAGAGTGTCCTAATGTTAACTGATAACTACGTCCTGAGAATGTCCTGAGAGTGTCTTTGTGTACGCTGATAACTACGTCCTGAGAATGTCCTGAGAGTGTCCTGAGAATGTCCTGCACGTGTCCTAATGTTAACTGATAACTACGTCCTGAGAATGTCCTGAGAGTGTCCCGAGAGTGCCCTGAGAGTGTCCTGATGTTAACTGATAACTACGTCCTGAGAATGTCCTGAGAATGTCCTGAGAGTGTCCTGATGTTAACTTATAACTATGTCCTGAGAATGTCCTGAGAGTGTCCTGAGAGTGTCCTGAGAGTGTCCCGAGAGTTTCCTGAGAGTGTCCTGATGTTAACTGATAACTACGTCCTGAGAATGTCCTGAGAGTGTCCCGAGAGTGTCCTGAGAGTGTCCTGATGTTAGCTGATAACTACGTCCTGAGAATGTCCTTGTGTTAACTCTATTATGGCATTAGTTTTCCTGTTAGATTAAGACAATCGTCCTATGCTCTAATGTGCCTTTTATTTCCTTGGTGGTGCACAAGCACGTGTCAAGGCAGTGCACAGTTTCGTGACATGACAGTGCACTATTTTAAGACATGGTACTACACAATGTCAGAACAAGGCAATGCACAGTTTCAAGACAAAGCAGTGCATGAGATTAATACAGGACGGTGCAAGATATGGTCGAGCAGATCTCAAAATGGGTTCTCGATCTTCTCAAAAACAAAACCCAAGTCTTGGAAGATCAGCATGTCAATCAAAGAGAACTAAAAGTCACACACTGTTCACATGTTTAAGACATATTTATTCTATCCTATGATTCCTCGGTTCAGGTTATCAAGAACTATCCATCACCTTAACACTTAGGTATTCGCTCCATAATCCAACACTTTGACTTTGGAACGCATGTATTCATTACAAAACACAATCTATTGAATTACTTCGCAAATGAAAGCGAGCACAAAAAAAAAGGGATGAATAATTAATTTACATTATTGATCAACATATCAAGCGACATGTTAGGAGGAGCTAATCATTGTATAGGCAAGTGTCGTTGGGTTAATGAATACATCGATATTATGATACAGTAGGAGCCAGGTTATCGATTCTTGGGTGGGCCTTCCTATATTAAAGCCGGCCCTGGGGAAATGACACTCGAGGCACCTAATCATTTATGATATTAAAACAAGATTGACTCCAGAAAACAGTCATGATAGGAAACGAAGGACACGAACGTGATAGACTTCATGTGGTGGAAGGGGGGAAGAACTGGTATTTGTTGTAAGGTTGTAACTCTGTTACACAGTAGTGCAGCCTAAAGTCTACAATCTTGTAACTACGATGCACTGACTTGTCATTCGAATTGTTGATAGCTTTGGAAATTTTGTGTGCAAGACTATGCAAAAGTTATCTGCCTTTCCATCACTTTCAACGTAGGTGGCATATGTTACCATGACAGCATTTTGTTTATGTAGATAATTTCTCTGCTAGCCTATAACTTTTTTTAAAGTGCAGATTACGAAAGGGAAGCAACGAATAAGTTACATACAAATTAATCAATTTGTATCCTCCACTTCAAATGCGCGTAGTTGTGGGACTGTCTAAGCATGAGAATATGAGCGGTTCGAACATTTAGGTCAGAGAGAGTTAGGAAGTTCTATTGTGTGGCATGTTTAAATTATGTAATTATGTTGTGACAAGTAAAGTGTACTTCTGCCAGGTAGAGATATTTCTTGCCGTTGTAACATGATACGGGTATGTGTCTTGTGAGTGTTCGAGGCGAGCAGTAAGATTGTTGCTGTGTATCTAAATAAGTGAAGCTAAAAACCGATGTAGGCACTAGATCTAGATTTATTCTACAGCCGAATTTACATGTATTTATTTTTTACTTTGAAAAATTATAACGGTCAATAGAGTTAGCAATTCTTTTCTCAGCGATATACATCAACTGTTAAATTTCTAGAGCCATTTCTGAGATCAGCGTGTGCCCACCCTCCATGAAGGACTGACCCAGGGCTAGTGTAAACAAAAGACCACTATAACGGGGAGAGATATTTTTACAACTAATGATTATTTCCTAAACGTCATCCCAAGATGAATGTGTCAACACAAACATTACGATTGAAATAACACAAGGACAACAAATAATTCGTTAGACAAATATTTCTAAAGAGCAGCGTCAATGATTGATTGGAGATCGTGGCCTACAGAATTCTATTTTCGAAGACATATTTCTTTACTGCGCGGCTGTAATTTCATTTTCATATTGTTTTCTTTTCTCTTTTTTAAAAGATTAATGACATTAATCATTTGTTTATCGCCTTCGACAAAGTTATATTTATTTTCAACAAATTGTTTAGCTCACAGAGGCGTACTCTAGTCTGGTACAACATATGTTATTAATAGGTTTTGCAAGGATATCTGTTGTTTAAAGATGGAGTAGCCGACTTTAAAATTAAACACCTAACCCAAAAAGTTATCAGACAGCTGCAGAGCGAATACATAAACAAAGTAATATCCGAAGACAAGAATAAAAACTTTTGGTCATACATTAAATCTAAAATAATGGAAACTCAGAAGTGTCCCCATTAAAAAGTGAAGATAACTTAACACATAACGATAATGAAATTAAAGCAAACATTCTTAATAAATATTTTGTATCAACATTCTCAGCCCCTGGAGACAAAGACATATTAATTAAATTTAAACCAAGTAGAAAACAGGAATTCTACATGTACAAGAAAAAGGGGATTCCAAAAACTATTAGCTAGCATTAAACCAAACAAAGTTTCTGGACCTGATGGCATTCCAGCTAGATTAGTTACAGAACTAGGCCACGAGCGAGCACCAGTGTTCAAAACACTTTCAGGCATCACTAGATCAGTAGAAAGGTACTGGAAAGAAGGTAATGTGACTCCCTTATTTAAACAAGAAGAGAAATCTGATCTGGAATAAAATTATTTAAAAAATCAAGTGAAACATTATACTTTATTAAAAGAAATTTTTACAAATCTAACAAAAACAAAAATATAAAATGCTATTTAACTTAAGTTAGGCCAATATTAGAATACACATCCTCTGTTTGGGATCCCCAACTCAAGAAAGCATAAAGAAACTGGAACAAATACAAAATAGAGCACTGAGATTCATAACAAACGAATATTCCAAGTTGATTAGAGTAACAGCGTAAGTAAAATCCCTAAACTTAGAAACACTTAAAGTCTTCAAGACAAAATAAGAAAAAAGTAAAGTAGATAAGAAGATCCTAGGTCCTGTTTTATGGTGTAAAATGATGACTTATTTCAGAACTTCAATTGCAATGTACAAATAAAGAAAAATCCAATTGGATCCCAGCGCAATTAGATGTTATTAATAATAATATTCATTTATAACGAAAGTGCAATCGTTGCGTCGATGTCCAATAACTTCATATCACTATAGTTGACTTTAGAAAAAAAGTCTATGTCACTATAGTTGACTTTAGAAAAAAAGTCTATGTCACTATAGTTGACTTTAGAAAAAAGTCTGTCACTATAGTTGACTTTAGAAAAAAGTCTATGTCACTATAGTTAACTTTAGAAAAAAGTCTATGTCACTATAGTTGACTTTAGAAAAAAAGTCTATGTCACTATAGTTGACTTTAGAAAAAAAGTCTATGTCACTATAGTTGACTTTAGAAAAAAAGTCTATGTCACTATAGTTGACTTTAGAAAAAAGTCTATGTCACTATAGTTGACTTTAGAAAAAAGTCTATGTCACTATAGTTGACTTTAGAAAAAAAGTCTATGTCACTATAGCTGACTTTAGAAAAAAAAAGTCTATGTCACTATAGTTGACTTTAGAAAAAAAAAGTCTATGTCACTATAGTTGACTTTAGAAAAAAAAGTCTATGTCACTATAGTTGACTTTAGAAAAAAGTCTATGTCACTATAGTTGACTTTAGAAAAAAAAGTCTATGTCACTATAGTTGACTTTAGAAAAAAAAGTCTATGTCACTATAGTTGACTTTAGAAAAAAGTCTATGTCACTATGTTATGTCAGAAGATGTTCCTACTTCCAGCCGAGCTGCAAAATGACCTAGTTGTGACCTAATCATAACAACACATTTCCAACGTTCTTGATTCGCTCTGTGTTTTCTACACCACAATGGGTTGTTCCATACTCCAACACAGCGCCTCACTTCATGCAGGGAGGGAACAACAAAAAACATTTTGATGTGACGTTTTCCCCTTTTCTACCATAGTTTCTTAATCTCCCCCTAGAGGTAAAACATCTGAATTCATTGCCAGAATTAAGGACAGCGTTGCGGGATTCTCCGCACAAGATAACGCTAAAAAATGACAGTCCACAGACCTGCCATTTATCTCTTTGATAACTGTATGTGACTCTTTTGGGTTTATTTTTTGTTTAGCTCATTACTAACTCCGTACCATGTACAGTGATTGCTACAGTGTCATGGTAGACAAAAAATATTGCAGACCAACTAGATCTAGTTCACAGCGGCCTTGGCCTTAAGGTTGTCCAATCTATGAAGTACTGGGTTATAGATATGCCTACCAGTTCTGTTGGCATATAGGCAGCGGTGTAGCAACCATGACGCGAAGGGCCACATTTCGCTTGGACACGATCAATAGATGCCCGCAGAGGCCCGTGTAAAAAAAATGTGTTGACCGTCATACTAAAATGATTCAATTTCTTTCATTGTTATAGCTATAATAAGTTATTTAATTATAACTCTGGCATAAATGCTTTACAACGAAAAATGCAATATAATAAAAGGATATAAACCTCATTACAGTAGTAGCGTGCATAGAACTATAGGCCTACTAATGGAACACCAGCTTCGAGTTTTGTACAAAGCCAAAGAGACTCGAAGTGCCGTCGCGCATCTTTTTCGAAGTAGCGTTGCATGAAATCTATTAAAGAAAGATAAGTCTATATTTGTAAATATAGCGTTTCACTAAATAAGAACGTGTTCAGTTTATTAAATATAAATGTGTGTGTGTGTGTGTGTGGGTGCCATTTTTACATAGGAGCAAACGTGTTGGCTGCCCAGGGCTTACAATAATGATCCTTCCTAGGGCCGTACTCACCCGTACTGTGCTGGAATCCGCCTCAGGTGTGTTTGTGTGTGTGTGTGTCTTCACATTTCTCTGTTCGCTTTATGCTGAGGGCGAAATTTTTTTTTCTTGAGCTGTATTATTAGTGATCCGGGCAACACTGACGTCAGAGTGACCGCACAGATTACTGAAGTCTTTTCCAGAAGGTCAGGATTGTCACTGACATTTGTCCCTGGCTTCTGGTTGGGTCTTTGCAGCCTCAACATTAGAGTAGAGACACGGGTTAAATAGGCGTGGGGACTCTAACCATTAATTTCTTTCTCTCTCTCTCTTTGTTTTTTCTATCTATCTCTTTTTGTCTCACTCTCTCTCTTTGTCTCTCTCTTCCTCTCTTTGTCTCTCTCTCTCTCTTTGTCTCTCCCTCTCATTGTCTATCTTTTTCTTTCTTTGCATCTCCCTCTCTCTGTCTCTCTCCCTCTCTTTGTCTCTCCCTCTCTTTGTCTATCTCTTTCTCTCTTTGCATCTCCCTCTCTCTGTCTCTTTCCCTCTCTCTGTCTCTCTCCCTCTCTTTGCCTATCCCTTTGTCTATCTATTTCTCTCTTTGCCTCTCCCTCCCTCTCTCTCTTCGCCTCTCCCTCCCTCTCTTCGCCTCTCCCTCCCTCTCTCTCTTCGCCTCTCCCTCTCTCTCTTCGCCTCTCCCTCCCTCTCTCTCTTCGCCTCTCCCTCTCTCTCTTTGCCTCCCTCCCTCTCTCTCTTCGCCTCTCCCTCTCTCTCTTTGCCTCCCTCTCTCTCTCTTTTCGCCTCTCCCTCTCTCTCTTTGCCTCCCTCTCTCTCTCTCTTCGCCTCTCCCTCTCTCTCTTCGCCTCTCCCTCTTTCTCTTTGCCTCCCTCTCTCTCTCTCTCTTTGCCTCTCCCTCTCTCTCTTCGCCTCTCCCTCTTTCTCTTTGCCTCCCTCTCTCCCTCTCTTTGCCTCTCCCTCTCTCTCTCTTTGCCTCTCCCTCTGTCTCTCCTTCCTTGTCCATCTCACTTCTCTGCCCTTTTCGCTCTTATCCAGCTCTCTCCCCCTTCCTTCCTTTCACCTTGTTTCTCTCTTCGTCTCGATCCTGTCCACTTTACTTTTGCCTCCGTCCTCCCTCCAATTTCGTTTCCCTCTCCCTCCCTCTCTCTCTGTCACTCTCTCTCCCTCCCTCTCTCTCTCTGACCAGCGACTAATTCAATCAACAGATATCTAGAAACACAAGCCCCCAATTCTTCCCCTGATATCAACTTGTCACTTGGATTCTTCCGCTCCAATAACAGTGACCTTTTGAAGCCTCAGTTCTCAGTTCATAGACAGAAAAAGAGAAAATAGACAGACATGCGGGCAGAATGAAACTACGATTTACAGTGTAAAATGTTACAATTTTTCTCCTAATAATTTTTAAAAACTATTTTAATATATGTGCATGACATTATGTGTAGAGGTTTTAAACAAGAGTCTCGGTACTTTACACCCACCCATGTTCTGCAGACATACAATAAAGCAAATTTAATGTTTTGCAGACATGCAATAGAGCAAATTTAATGTTCTGCAGACATACAATAAAGCAAATTTAATGTTCTGCAGACTTACAATAGAGCAAATTTAATGTTCTGCAGACATACAATAGAGCAAATTTAATGTTCTGCAGACATACAATAGAGCAAATTTAATGTTGGTCAGACATACATTAGAGCAAATTTAATGTTCTGCAGACATACAATAGAGCAAATTTACTGTTGGTCAGACATATATTAGAGCAATTTTAATGTTCTGCAGACATACAATAAAGCAAATTTAATGTTCTGCAGACATACAATAGAGCAAATTTAATGTTCTGCAGACTTACAATAGAGCAAATTTAATGTTCTGCAGACATACAATAGAGCAAATTTAGTGTTCTGCAGACATACAATAGAGCAAATTTAATGTTGGTCAGACATACATTAGAGCAAATTTAATGTTCTGCAGACATACAATAGAGCAAATTTAATGTTCTGCAGACATACAATAGATCAAATTTAATGTTGGTCAGACATACAATACAGCACATTTAATGTTGGTCAGACATACAATAGAGCACATTTAATGTTGGTCAGACATACAAAAGAGCACATTTAATTTTCTCCAGACATACAATAAAGCACATTTAATGTTGGTCAGACATACAATAGAGCACATTTAATGTTGGTCAGACATACAATAGAGCAAATTTAATGTTGGTCAGACATACAATAGAGCAAATTTAACGTTGGTCAGACATACAATAGAGCAAATTTAATGTTGGTCAGACATACAATAGAGCACATTTAATGTTGGTCAGACATACAATAGAGCACATTTAATGTTGGTCAGACATACAATAGAGCACATTAAATGTTGGTCAGACATACAATAGAGCAAATTTAATGTTGGTCAGACATACAATAGAGCAAATTTAATGTTCTGCAGACATACAATAGAGCAAATTTAACGTTGGTCAGACATACAATAGAGCAAATTTAATGTTGGTCAGACATACAATAGAGCACATTTAATGTTGGTCAGACATACAATAGAGCACATTTAATGTTGGTCAGACATACAATAGAGCACATTAAATGTTGGTCAGACATACAATAGAGCAAATTTAATGTTGGTCAGACATACAATAGAGCAAATTTAATGTTCTGCAGACATACAATAGAGCACATTTAATGTTCTGCAGACATACAATAGAGCAAATTTAATGTTGGTCAGACATACTTCTGAAGTATACAGAAAAAACACATTTCAACCACGCTTTGTCGCCAGAGCATTTCTCTTTAGAATGTTTTAAAGTGTGCGTCTTAAACCAAATAGATCTGATATTTTTTTATTGCTATTTATCACAGCTTAATAGATGACAGTAAGTATTTGTTGCGCCTGTTTGGACACTGCACGACACGACTATTTGTATTTTTTTAATGCGTGTTTCCATGTATTTGTTTATAAATCCTTTTGTTTGTTTGGTTTGTTTGTTTGTTTGGTTTGTTTGTTTGTTTACCAAGGACGGCAATAAACAGATGAACTTGAGTTTCCTCCCTTCGTCTGTAAGACCAAATCAATGAAGTCCAAGTTTATCATTGTCTCTGTTAAACACTAAGACCGAAGGACAGCAGTTAATAACCGCTAAAATGTCTTATGAATGTTTGTGTCAAGGTCACGCTAGCGTCTTGTCGATGAATCCACTTGTCAATCCTCCGCGATACTCACACACCAACAAAATAAACACGCGCAAGCGTTGTCCTGGTCTCATACACAACTGCATGCGGCCTTGGCCTGACCAAAGGAATGTCCTCAATCTAGTTAGGAAAAAAATGAAAGACTACATTAGTTAGCTTCTCCACACCAACATAATGGAGAAGTTAAGTGCAGGTACTTTAAGTGCAGGTACCTCTTACCGTCCACCAGTGCCGGAGTACGCTCGTTTGATGCCCTAGCAACACTAAACCTTGCTGTTACCCTTTCGCACTTCAAATCTGGATAGAGCCTCTCTACGAATGTGTCTATGTTTATATGTAGGTATTTTTTTGTTGTATACCTATGTCTATGCCTATGTCTATACCTATGTCTATGCCTATGCCTATATGTCTATACCTATGTCTATGTCTATACATATGCCTATACCTATTCCTATGCCTATGTCTATGCCTATGTCTATGCCTATGTCTATGCCTATGTCTATACCTATGCGTATGTCTACGCCTATGTCTATACATATGTCTATGTCTATACCTATGCATATGCCTATGTCTATGCCTATGCCTATACCTATGCATATGTCTATGTCTATGTCTATACCTATGCCTATACATATGTATATGCCTATGCCTATGTATATGCCTATGTCTATACCTATGTCTATACATATGTCTATGCCTATGTATATGCCTATGTCTATGCATATGCCTATGTCTATACCTATGTCTATGCCAATGCCTATATCTATGCCTATGCCTATGCCTATGCCTATACATATGTATATGCCTATGTCTATACCTATGTTTATGCCTATGTCTATACCTATGTCTATGTCTATACCTATGTCTATACCTATATCTATGCCTATGCATATGTCTATGCCTATGTCTATACCTATGCCTATGTCTATGCCTATGTCTATGTCTATGTCTATGACTAGAGTGTTCTTTTAAATAGTGCTCAAATGTTGTTTGAAAAACAATTACACAATTAGTCTAGAACTTACAAAAAACGTAAAATATTGCCCTTCCTGGCAACTTATCGGCTTGACAAAGGGCTAAGGAGACAGTTTAAAAGGACAGACTACAGATTTAAATCTTTCATACATTTCGATGACACCAGATATTCGGGCGGTCATTGATGACATGACATTGACAGCCAATGTCTTTGGGGACACATTTGTCCTTGATACTTGATTGACAACGACATGCCTTTGAGAAAGACAATGACTGATGACTGGAGATCAACATGCAATTCTGTTCGTCTTCCGAGTAGTTTTTTTTAATCAATCTGTAAACTGTAGTTAGTTGCTAGTGGCCACTCTATCAAACAAAAGTTGAGTCCCTATGAAGAGTTCACGCCAGAGTGAACATGTACAGCTGATAATCCACATGATAAGTACAATCTTGTCTGCTTCTTACTAGATGCAAACAAATATAGAAATGTCAGATTTATTTATAGGCTTAGGTAGCGATCATGGCGGTCGAACTAATTTACGCATTGGCACGACACTCTGAAATTAAGATAAAAAACAACAAATAAAACATAAAGTTCATATTAAATGTAAAATTGTTTCAATTAATTTGGATAAAAATGTTCACTCGGCGCTAACGATTTCTCAATGGGACTAATTCAACGTATACCACCACATCTCTCAAGTACGATTTCTTTCCCTTGTTCAAGATATCTAACAAAACAATTAATTACCAATAGTTAATAAACTAATAGGGTTTGTTGGACTAGTCCGTTTCGTTTCTTTGATTAAAAAGTATTGGGCCGGAAGTTACTTTTTTCCTTATATATCTTTGCATTTTTCAGTTCTCTCTTTAAATTAAACTGACATTATTATGCTATAATTTTAAGTGTGCCTGATAGAAAACAAAATTCTGCACAAAAATACGGGTAGTTGTTATCAAACCCGATAGAGGCTATAAAAAGAAAAGACCTGAAACTAGCGCGTAAAACTACACATTTACAGTACTTTATTTGATGAGTATTTTACCCAAGATCTGTGTTGTTTTTTTTTAGGACTAGCTTATTTCAAGTACCCGGCATTTTCCGATACACAATTTCATACACAAAATAATTGTTGAAAAAAATTGTAGAGATTTTAAACTTTAAATGATTACTTAAAAAGGTGTTACTCTAATCAATTTTGAATATTATTTTGTCATGAATGTCACTGTCTATTTTGTGTCTGTTCTAGTTTCTTAAATTTTTCTTGTGTAAAGGGGTCATTTTTCTCCTAATGGGTATACCTGATTTCACATGACTGAATTATGATGAATGTACGTGTTAGTTCAATATATTTTATATTACTAGGTAACTAAAAATAACTGTATAAATAGACGTAAGTTTCATTTTTTTCTGTTAGACAAAGTCATATGGCAAATTTTTGTTTATATCCTAATTCTAAAAAGGAATAATAATAGAATTATACAGTTTTTTTAAGTAGTTTTGAAAGTCTAACTGATAAGGTTACAAAGTGAGTTTGTGTTTTTGCAGATGTACACAAGCTGCACTATGAGTCAGTCCATCTCTTCTAATTGTTTAGAAATGAGTGTAAAAATGTAGGCTTCGATATTTTTAGCCTGAATTTAAGAAGATGCAAACTTCAAACAACTCTTCCATAAAACTTTGTATTTAAAAAATAAATTTATCCAATGCTCGAAATCCTGCTTGTATACTTTGGCCCTATTTAAATCGATTCGGTATCAATGTATAAAGTAGCAATAACCCCGGAAAAAAAAATGAAAGAAAATTGAGATATACATATATTTTTGTGACGGTACGCACCGTTACGGGATACCAGCACCTTTTTTCAATGTCGGGAAAAATGATTACTTTTCTTGTAATTCAACGTTAATTGTTAATTTATTGTTAGTTGAAAGTTAGGCAATCTATCAACCATCACTGAGTACCGGCACCTATTTTTTATTTCTACAAAAAAAAAAGCACTTTAATAATAATATACTTTCAGCCGACATGCCGTATTATTAACAACACCTATATGTGAACTTCTCAATATCTAGAGTCTTAGACAGTCATTATTTTAGACTAGATTTAAGTAGAGTCTAGACCTAGATCTAGTAGGCCTATTACTATAAAAAAAAATCAGTCATTATAGACATCATTCGCAATATTATTATTAGGTCTAGGCATTGAAAAGTAAATCTATTAATAAACTATAATAGATCTAAGTCTAAGTACTAACTTATTAAATAAGTCATTATAAATAGAAGTATTATAATGAATATTGTATAGATCTAGATTAACTGCAGGAACCTGAGATAAACTCCTATTGAAAAATCAGAGCAGGAAGGACTAGTCCTCCAGTAGTGCTCTGGCAAGAAACTTAGCCGTCCGGCGTAGTGCCTCATAGCTACCATACAAGTCGAGTGACTGCACAGACAGGTCCCATTTAGCTCGCGGAGCTGGGGACACTCGTACAAGACATGCGCCACTGTTTCAGCGCTCTCTCCACAGTGGCAGCATCGGGAGTCAAAGTTCGTGCGGAACCGGGCAAAATATGCCCCTATAGGACAGTGTTCCGTTCTGCATTGTGCAATAATCGATTGCTCTGACCTCTTCAGTCGCCACCATGCCACCACGTGCTCTGTCGGATTCCTCCCAGGACTTTAACCACTTCTCATGAATGAGTGCTCGGATTTGTGCCGTTGCTTGTAAGTACGTGCTTGGTGCTTCGAGGTGTGTGGCTGCCATTGCACTCTCCCTTGCGAGGGCGTCTGCCGTTTCATTGCCCCTCACGCCGCAATGTGAAGGCGCCCACTGCATAAAAAACGACAGCTCCAATAGCTCGGCGGATGTTATCTGCGGCGCCGATTGCCTCTTCTATTACGGGTGACCCTCCCCCGCCGCCACCCATAGCTTGGAGACTGGAGCGAGAGTCACTGACCACCACCACCGTAGTGGCACTAGTCTCGCGTTGGAGCATTCGGGCCCTAATGGCCCAAACGCTCTAGTTATCCCTGTTAATTCGGCGTCCATGGAGCATGCGGCGTAGCCGCATGGACCAGAGAGCCTGTCTTGTTCAGTCCGGTCGGGGTATACTATAAGGGCCCCATACCCCGATCTATCGGGGTCCCTCATTACCGACCCATCGGTGTAGCAGAAAATGGCATCCGATGGGTAGGACTTTATTGTTATAGATGCCAAATTTTGTAGAATGGCTGGTGTTAATCGCCTCTTGGTGGCTCCCTCTTGCCCTAAAAGGGACAGGTTTATTTGTGGGGCCGGCAATCTCCTCCACGGGGGGCACGTACTTATTCTCCTAATAGGTATTCTGTCAGTGGAGAGTCCAGCTGTTTTAGACAAATTGGCTGCTATGTGGAGGAACGATCGCATTTTGATGCGGTTCCTCTCTCTCCACTGTCGCACTCTAATAGAGGTGGGTAGCCTAGAGTCGCCCCTTTTATAGCGCTCGTAGGCCATGAGTACTGCCCTCTCCCTCCTAAGATATAGGGGTGCCACGTTTGTAAATATTTCAGCAGCGTTTGTTGGGCTTGTCCGAAAGGTGCCATTAATGAACCTTAGAGCCTGTGCTTGTGATTTGTGATTTTGGGCACATCGGCACAATTTAGGCCATGTCGTGCCAGCAGTCCCTCAAGGGCCACTCTCCCTGTACTCGATCGAGTGATTCGAGGGCAGTTTTGCTAGCATATACTTGAACTGTATAGCTGTATTCAATTTGTGATCTGACTGCCCCTAAGTACAATGTGCGTAGCGTGTCAGCTTTGGCACCCCACTTTGTGCTGGCCAGCTTTCTTAATAACGCTAACTTCTCCGAGGCTTTTCTTTCAACGTCCTGGACGTGCTGGAGCATTGACAGTTTTCTATCCAGGGTCACCCCTAGATATTTTGGCGTATTTTCACGCTGGAGTCGCAGCCCACCGAGTTGAAGCTCGAATGGAGCCTTAAGAATGTCGATCCCTAGGCTGAACAGGGACCAGGTCGTTTTGGCAACGTTTATCTGAATCTGCCATTTGTCGCAATACGAGGAGATGGTATGGAGGTCTGCTTGAAGTGCCGCCTGAATTTGGTCGGCTTTCTTCCCGATTGACCAGAGGACAATATCATCAGCATATAGCAGTTTTTTTTACCGCAGTGAGCTGGGCAAATCGTTCAGAAAGGCCATGAAAAGTGTACAGGACAGGGCGGAGCCCTGAGGCAGGCCATTAAGTTGTTGTTTTGGCTTGCTAAGGGAGTGTTGGTATTTTATACGTGTGCTCCTCCCAGACAGAAAGGATTGTATCCAATTGTATATCTTGCCCCGCACACCCATGGCTCTTAACTTTAGATAGAGGCCTTGCTTCCACACACGGTCGTAAGCCTGTTTTAGGTCTATGAATACTGCGTATGTGCTCTCGGACCTCTGGAACCCATCGGCCACTTCTTGTGCGAATGTTGTGACCTGGTCAATCGGGCTCAAGCCTGCCCTAAAGCCGGCCTGCTCTGGCGCCAGGATACTGGCACTCTCAAAGGACCAAACTAGCCGCTCGTTAACCATTCGCTCAGCAACTTTGCCAAGCGTTGAGGTTAGTGAAATGGGTCTGTAGGACTCCACGTTAGTCGCGTCTTTTCCCTTCTTAAGGACTGGTACAATGATAGCACTCTTCCAGGCCCCGGGCAGTCTGGACTCTGCCCAGGTTCGATTCATAAACTCCAGGAGTTTACCTCTTGCAATGCCCCCAAGGTGTTTTACCATCTCGGGGGTAACCTTATCTAGCCCCGGAGCTTTTCTGTTTTTACACTTTGCAATCGCTCTATCCAGCCCAGCACGACAGAAGGGCGCATTGCACGTTGCTTGGCTTTCAGGCTCATCTGGCTCCCTCTCGAGTCTTTTACGTTCTTTGTTGAGGGCTTTAAACGTGGCTGACTTCTTTTCGGGCTTGCTGATTTTAGCAAAATGTCGATTCAACAAGCCGGCCATTTTGGTTACCGTAGAGACGGGCCCTCTGGGTGACAATAGAGAGCAAGCCGTCCGCGCTGTGTCTTTGGTCTCTAGGTTTCACAGAAGACGCCAGGCTTTCGAGGAGTCCCGAAGATCCATCCCGGCGCATGCAGCGTTCCAATGGTCCGACCGGACGCGTCGGGCCAGTTCACTCGTGGCTCTACAGAGCCGATTGTACTCCCGCCGGATTTCAGGGGTACCCTTCCGTTCAGCAAGTCTCCGGGCTCGCTTACGTCTTAGGACCAGCTTATTCAATTCCTGAGACCACACGCGTTTCTGCCTTACGCCGGGGTAAGTCCGCGGGACAAACCTCTTGGCCGCACCCAACAGCTACTGTTAATTCGCCGTATATGGTATCGACGTCACTATCCTCCACTGCTATATTCATAAGGGCAGTGTCGACTGCTGCCTCGTACGCTGGCCAGTTCGCCTTGGTGTAACTCCACTTCCGCGGAATTTTTGGGGTTACACCACTGGCCTATATGGGTCTATGGTCGCTCCCAATGTCGTCCAGAACTTGGAAGTGTGTGTGAGATTCTAAATTGGCTGTAATTAAGGTAAGGTCAGGTCTAGATTGGCTGCCATTTCCAGTGTGGTATAAGGTTGGAGGAGTATGTTTATTTTGCAGACACAACAAATTAGAATTATTAAGGAGTTCATGGATTTTATGTCCCGACGAGTCGGTTGAATCATAGCCCTACTGTTGAGACCTAGCATTAAAGTCTCCTGCGATGACGTTGTGAGTATTGATATTGGTACAGTCATATTCGAGACTTATTTCGTGCTTGGGGGCTGGGGGGGTACAGATTAGTTACCGTGAATTTACGCCCGAGTTTATGTACTTCAAGGGTGATGGCGTCAGTACGCCCTTGCACTCGTGGACCGGGGACTTGTGTAGCAATCAGATTGTTGCGTACGTAAGTGATGATCCACCGGCAGTCTGTGCACTTGCACTTAAATGCTGTATAACCGGTGATACTGGCATTGCGTTTGCCCGTTAGTGTCTCTTGTAATAAAGCCACGTCTATAGCCCTCTCGTGGAGGAGTTTTGAGAGCTCTAACACCTTGGGTATTACCCCACAGATGTTAATTTGTAAGATCAGGAGGGACCTAGTGTTTATGGGCTTAGTCCCTGTGGTGGGTTGTATGCCACTAATGTCAGTTTGGGTTGTTTGGGGGCCGGAGGCTCCCGTCACTATTTCGCTTCCAGTATTATTTGCCTGCCGTGTATCTAGGTCGGCAGGAGGTTGTGGCAGACTTCCATCAACCTTGTTCGAATCGGACCTCCGAAGGAGGTACGAATGCAGTGTTCGTTGAGAAGAGGACTTTGGTGGAGGAATTTTAGCCAATTTTTCACGACCTGACAAATTCCCCCTCATCGAGGTCGCGGGGCGACTAGTAGTGGACTTTTCGTGCCCGGGCCTGACGCCCACTACCCGGCGCACGGAGCATGTTGGGGTCTGCTCGTGCCCGCTTTTTTTCGTGTCTGTGTCTATCATAGTTGTATGGTTAAGGCCGTTGGCGGCCTTAGTTACTGCTCTAATGCAGCATCGTGCATGGCCTGTACTTGTGTAGCCACCAGGAGCAAGGTAAAAACCTGCCAACGCAATCACCACCACAGTTTGGCATATAAGTTTCCTGCAGAGCAGGAGTGTGGTGGCACGCGTTTCTCGACATTCCCAGTGTCAGAGTTACCATTGGTCGCGGCGAATTCCTCCACTAGCGCGCCAGGGAACGGGCTAGACAGAGCCTAGCTCGTAGGCGCCGACCGGTCCGCCCGATGCAGCCCGCTAAGGCCGCATCAGTCAGTCCAGTATTTGCCCAAAGAGAGACCCGCGAATCAGCCGAGTCCCAGGAGAACCCGACCAACCCTCGAGTTGGTGTCCAGCGCTATCCGCTTTTCGGAGATCCCGTTAGGTCTCTTACTCCCCGTTGCCCCGGGGCCCCACGGGGGGGGGGGGGCTGGACATAACCCCTTTGTTTCCTTTTACACTTGCCGGCTGCTCATCCATCAGCGGCAAGCAACCAGTACTCTTGGCCACTCCAGGAGAGCGGAGTGTTCACCCGACAACCACGATGAGGTGGTACTGGAATGCCGAGAATTACAGGAACAGAAACTTGGCTACATCCTGAAATTTATAATGCAGAAATTTTCAATAGTGATTATGAAATTTTTAGAAAAGATAGGGCTGATAATCATGGAGGAGTTCTTCTAGCAATAAAAAAACACTCTTATAGCTGAAGAAATTATCTTACCTAACTCAAAAAATATAGAATCAACATTTTGTAAAATTAATACCACCTCAACATCCCTAATAATAGGCAGCATTTACAGACCACCAAATTCTAGTTTAGAATACATGCAGGAACTATGTAATCAGATTACTACACTTAAGAGACAAATAAAAATGCAGTTTTTTGGATTATGGGTGATTTCAACCTACCTGATATAAATTGGAAAACACTAACCATAGATAAACACCAAAACCTTAAGGACATAAATGAGCTTTTCATAGAAACTTTACACAACCTAAGTTTAGATCAAATCATTAAAAAGCCAACTAGATTAAACAACACATTAGATCTCTTCTTAACCAACAGACCTGGATACGTAGTTGATTATGATATTATCCTTGGTCTATCAGACCATGAGATCATAAAAATACACAGTCAGGGTTAAAAGCAGTAGCCAATTCAAAACCCAAAAGAAAAATCTTACTCTGGAATAAATGTAACCTAACACAACTACACCAAGCTGCATTAAACTTTCAACAAACATTCTTATTAGAAAAAGACATTAACCAACCAGTCGATGACCTCTGGAAGTTCATTAAAAACCATCTTAAAAGCATTATAGAAAATCATATACCAACTAAATACATATCAAACAAAATAAATAAATGCTGGTTAAATAATAATCTAAAGAAGCTTTGTAAACAGAAGGAAAACCTATATAGAAAATTTAAAGAAACTAGGCAGAAAGAGTTTACAAAAAGTATATAAAAATTAAACACTTAACCCAAAAAGTAAGCAGAGAGCTGCAGAGTGAATACATAAACAATGTAATATCTAAAGATAACAACAAAAACCTATGGTCATACATTAAGTCTAAGAAAATGGAAACAACAGGCATAGCGCCATAAAAAGTTGAACATAACATAATACATAATGATAATGAAACTAAAGCAAACATCCTAAACAAATACTTTGCATCAGCATTCTCAGCCCCAGGAGACAAAGACATATTACTGAATTTGAACCAAGTAGACAACATAGAAGATATAGTAGTACAAGAAAATGGAATTCAAAAACTATTAGTCAACACCAAACCAAATAAAGCGTCTGGACCTGATGGTATTCCAGCTAGATTACTCAAAGAACTAAGCAATGAGCTAGCCCCAGTGTTCAAAATACTCTTTCAGGCTTCACTTAACCAGGGCAGAGTACCAAAGGACTGGAAAGAAGCTAATGTCACCCCCCTATTTAAAAAAGGAGAAAAATCTGACCCAGGAAACTACAGACCAGTATCACTTACCAGCATCACATGTAAAATCCTAGAACACATAATATGTAGCAACATCATAAGCCACTTAGACAAACAAAATGTCCTCACACCATACCAACATGGCTTTAGGAAATATAGATCATGTGAAACACAACTAATAGGACTAATTGATGATTTTTCTAAAGGTTTAGATAATAGTGAACAAATAGATGCTATCTTACTAGATTTTTCTAAGGCTTTTGACAAAGTTCACCACCATAGTTTGCTAAAAAAAATTAAAATATTTCGGCATTAATGGTCCACTGCATCAGTGGATTAAAGATTTTCTGATAGGGAGAGAACAAACTGTAATAATAAATGGCTCTAAATCAACATCCGATAACAGTAAACTCAGGTGTACCTTAAGGAAGTCTTGGGTCCACTACTATTTCTAATTTACATAAATGATTTACCAAATTGCATTACTTCAGGAACAAAAGTCAGATTATTTGCAGACGATTGCATAATATATAGAACAATAAAAACAACACAAGACACAGATATTTTACAAAGAGAATTAGATGAATTACAGAAATGGGAATCAAATTGGAGCATGTCTTTCCACCCAGAAAAATGCCAGTTGTTAAGAGTAACAAAAAAAAAAAATTAATTCCACTTATCTTATTCATGGCAAACCAGTAACACAGACTAAAAACGCTAAATACCTAGGTGTTATAATAAATGAAAAACTGTCATGGAATCCACATATTGATGAAACTATTTAAAAAATCAAACAAAGCATTAGGATTTATTAAAAGAAATTTATAGAAATCAAATAAGAACATAAAACTAGAATGTTATTTAACCTTGGTTAGGCCAATAATAGAATATGCATCCTCCATATGGGACCCCTCAACTCAAGAAAACATTAAGAAACTGGAACAGACACAAAATAGAGCAGTGAGATTCATAACAAATGAATATTCACATTTGACTAGAGTAACACCTATAGTAATATCACTAAATTTAGAAAGCCTTCAGGACAGAAGACTCAAAAGTAAAGTAGCAATTATACTAAAACACTGAACCATAATCTTCAAATACAAAAACAAAATTTAATAAAATACTCTGAAAGACACAAAGATAAAGGCACATTCCTCATCCCACATGCTAGGACAAATATGTACAAATACTCCTTCTTCCCTAGTGCTATTAGAGCATGGAATGGGTTGCCTGAGCTAGCCAGGAAAATCAGTGACTTGGCAGAATTTAAGTCATTGGTTAATATGCATGACTAAATGCATGACGCGTAGGACGTAATCATCTTCTTTTTTGAAGTAACGTCTGTATTATATAAGATAAGATAAGATTATAGATAGATCTATAGTCTATTAGATTAAGTATAGAGTATAGTAAACGTATTACTGTATTATTAAATGTCCTATGTCTATATCTAATAATCTGATAATTAAAAAACTTTAGTCTTTATTAATATCTAGACATTTTTCTAATAAAAACTGACTATAGGCATAGCATAGGCTAGACTCGGCAATCTAGTCTCAAGATAGAATCTATACTATTACTAGATCTATTCGATTTTTATATTGTTGTAACTCTAGGGTGGCACTCAACGTAAGGCAGGCAACTCAACACAGTTTAACAGGAAATAAATAGATGTGTTTATTCACTAGGACAAACACATAACATCCTTCAGCTTCCTCAGAGTCTTGCTACTAATTTACCAGTCCTTTAGACAGCAACCCGAATGTGGACCAACGACAGCCTTCTCCGCTTCGCTCCAGGTCCCTTCTACAACCTTCAGGCAGCACCAAAAGCTGGCTTCTTAGTTTCCAAACATTCAGTCTCTTCACGATCCCTGATGCACTGTTATTCTCTCTCTCTCTCCTAGTGTCTTCCTGTTAACGTTCACTAGTGCGCTAGTGCGCACCTAGGCACTGGTGCAAGGCAGGGTTACAACAATATATAGATCTAGACTAGAATTAGATTATAGATCTAAATATACAAATGGAGAGATGATATGCGGTGTTAGCTAATAGCGTTGCACACGAAACAAACCTGGGTTTTTCTAAACTCTAATACTTGGTATGTAATAGTAAAACAGCACTTACCTAAATAAATCGTAACTGGAAATCAAAAACCTATATTTATGTAGTATATATAGGTCTGTGGTTGTATTTTATACAGCCTTCGTAAATTCTTCTATAGAGAACTGACTTTTGTAATGTCTTTTACTGAAAATTGGGCTATTCGCGTCTGACACATATATAATTTTTATGTTCAGCAACAAACCCTATTGATTTTTTTTTAACTTGATTCTAGTGTTGTCAGGTAAAATAAATAATTGTGCAAAATTTCAGCTTAATCCGAGATTGGGTGTGTGAGAAATAACGTGTACAAACTTTTTACCAGACAGACAGAGGGAGTTAATTTATTTATAACAGCGCTTTATAAATATAATTATTACTATTATTATTATTATAAGCTTTGTAAATAGAGTAGACGTTTTTCTAAATGTTCTTGTGTGGGCCGCCTGGCAGTGTGGAATGCTGTTGTCGTCATGCTAATTCCAAGTCTGCATGCAGTCATCCTCTGCGGTCCTGGTGGAGGTTTCTAAAGAAACGCCTGAAACGAAGTGACGTCATTTCCTGTTGGAAAAGATGATTGTTTTTACTTGTTTCCTCATCCAGCCAGCTCTAATTGGTTTCGACATCCGCTTGGAAGTTAAAATGTGATTGAAGTTATCTGTTCGTTGTGAGGACCACACGCTAGACTCTAATATCCAAACCAAATGAAACGAAGGTATAGGATTAGGGTCTGAAAGAAAACATTCCTTAGATCAAACTTTGACATCTGTCCACGCTGCTACCCTAGCGGTATTCTAGGTTCAGAGGACGATAGCACGATAGGTCTGCGCCTCTAGGGTGTTTTTAATGATGGCCTCACGCTCCCGTCTGCTGGCTCAAGGTGTAGATCTAGTTCAAGAGAACAATGTCCCCGATATTCAGGTGTCGCCGCACACTATACCGGTTGACTTAGCTCCCAATGACCACACTTAACCCAGAGTTTAGCAGACGTGAAGAGAAAATAAGGCAAGAGAAAGATCAATGGGCAGGGTTACTACCCAGCTAGGGTTGCCTAGCAACGACGAGTTGACATAGATTTTTTAAAAAGCGTTAATAGAAACAATCGTCTGATATGATACAAAAAAACTGAAATTATTCAAAACGAGAATTTAATAAATCTTGTTTCTTTTGAAGTGTCTGAAAACATTTATATCAGTGTGTGTGTGTGTGTAATGTTCAATATGTTTTCCTTATTATAAGCCCATTTTGTAATGACTCGCATTTTATGCAATAAATTCAAACTAAGTTAATTGCTATATGTTTGTGTACAAATGGAATTCGAGTGATGCCAGCCTTAAGTAGGTTTACACATTCATTAATTTCTAACCGGTACCGGTTCCAATCGAGGTCGTTCCTGACAGGGGGAATTTTAAACATTAATTTGGGAGGGGGTGGTGAAGGGGTGAGAATGGCGTGTCCCAGAACTAGGGCGTTCTACATGAAAGTTCTTAGATAGATCACGTGTATCTGATAGCAAATAGAAGACTCTGTACATCTATCTCAAAAAAATAAAATAATTGAAAGCGTGCACGTCTTCACCTGTTAAACAAAAGATAGTTCGGAGCTATAGAGAAGATTGTAAGCCCACTAATGGGTTACATTAAATAATGTACAATGCTTTTTCGTATGAGTAAGCTGCATAGTTTAATTCTTGTAAGCATCACAATAATACCTGAAGTTATCTTTTTCTGTCTGGGTCTGCTTAGATGTGTTGACGTTTCTATTAGGACATATATCTATTTCTAGCCCAAGTGATCCTCAAAGTGGATCATTCATACAGTGCCATGGTTACAAGGTTAACATATATATATTTTTTTACAGATCTAGAAAAGCAGAAATGATCTTTTATTTGTTGAAATACCGTCTAGCGATTGTCCCTGTAAAATCTGATAACTATTTAGGAATTTAAATTAATGTAAATATATAAGTTCCTTATGTATAGTTTCTAATGAAAACTACTGTGGACACAATTTCCATTGGTATCTTATAAAGCCACCAACAGAACAGGACAATAAGATTGTGTACAACTTGATAGGAGGAGACAGGAGGATCATACCATGGAAGTGAAAGGTTCACACCAAGGAAGTGAAAGGTTCACACCAAGGAAGTGAAAGGTTCACACCAAGGAAGTGCATTGATCTAACAAAGAAGTGAAATGTCATAGTCAGTATCAGGATCATATCAAATGGGGTCACAATATTATAAAAATTTTAATATTTCTCAAGTATAAAGTTATTTATAGCAGAGGTTAGGGGGGGGGATGACCCAGTTTGAAGACCAATCCTGTCATAAGACAGACAGTATAGTTGAAAGATAATAGTATGAAGTCATTCAGTTAAATTATAATTGATAATTACTATCTAACCTTACGGTTGCTGTTAACCTGGTAAAAAAACATTCAAAACTAGATTTTTCAGTTTCTGGGACAGAATCAATACAGTCCAAGTTGAATCCAGTTAATCAGACCACATCAGGACAGTGTTTTTGGTCCAATAAGTCAGATTAACCAAACTCAACACCGTCAACACCAGATTCCAGTGTCTTAAAATTGACCCAGTTTATTAGTCATACAGTCAAACAGGAGTTGGAATACCAAGTAAATGTGAACAGTTGTCAAGGAGTCAAAACTCAATTGGTTTTATTGATTTATTTATCAAACAAATTTTACTTTTTAGACAATAAAGACAACTCATAAAAAAAATCAATAAGCTAGTCATTGGATAAACAACTTCTCATCAGTGACAGGGCTGGGGGAGAGGGGGGTCCAAATTTAACCCAGGCCCCCACTTCAGGGGGGCCCCCAAATGAGTGTCTGAAATTAGTTCTTACATTAAATATAAAGCCATTATCTCATGACATGTCATGATGTCAAATGTAGGGGCCCCTTAAGAGGTCAAACTCCTATGCAACCAAATCCCTAGCGACGCAACTGCTTCCTATTAAAAATGTATCCGTTCATGTCACACTTTAAAATGTATACAAAGTATCATTACAAATTATCATTACAAAGAATCATTCAAACAAACATTTCTCATCAATCTATGCACATGTCACCACTTTGTGCTACTTGATATAATTCCATTTATGGAATGTTCACCAATATTCACAATTCATAAAATAAATATGACCATTATACAGACCATCTGTACATTAAGACATTTACAAACAAAATATAAATAGCAAAAAGAATTATGTACATATTGCAACCTAAAGTTTAAGCCTCCTTGATTTTACATGCACATTTGAAGGGACAACAGAATTGCCACATGATAGACTTTTGTAGGGCTATCAATATGAAGATGAATATCAAGACCTTTCCCAAGACCACATTACTAAATGATAGGTATAAACAATTTTTCTTTCCCTACCAAAAAACAAAGAAACATTTAGTTTGTTTCACCATCATGAACATTGTCTAAGGAAAGTAACTCCCTTGAACAAGCTTGTTTTCTATCAAAGAGTTCCTGTCAAAAAGCTGTTTATTCAATTATTGATCTGTTTATTGTACATCCAAATTTTGAATGATTGGGCATCTAAATTTTGTTCTGTAAGTTTTTAAAAGTAAAATATATTGTACTTTAAAAACACAGGTTTTAAACTTAGACCTAACAAAAATTTTGCAAAGCAGTCTCCCCTTTAGCATCATGATTAATGATTAGTTTAAAAAAACAAACAATGGCACTAGACACAAAAACATTTTATGAAATTAGCTCATGATTTAGCAAACAGAAGATTTTTCAAATATTATATTTCTACTATTAATTATAAATTCCTCCAATATATGGCAAACAGAAATTACAATCTGAACATTTTCCAGCTAGTAAGCTTCTGTATGAGCAACCACTTAGTTTGACCTGTGAATGAAAGTTGTATATAGACAACCTTCTTTCACCACTTCATACAGTTATAACAAATCTAAGCAATCAAGAAAAAAAGGAGAAAATAACTGGTTTCAAATAAATGCACATTTTTATACAATCAACAAAAACTATATATATTTTCCAATGAGGCAAATAAGGAATCTCATCTAGGGAGACAATGAATTACACACACACAAACAATACTAGTTTCATTAAATAAGGAATATTTCTTTCAATAATGTTCCTGTGAAAGGGGACTTTATGAACAGAATCTATTATGAAGACCTTTTGAAAAGCAAGTCAGTACAGACATTGGACCCTAACCCTGACACATAAGACTTGAATGTATAAGTCCTGTTATGCTGATATAAGACTTGAATGTGTAAGCCCAGATATCTTGATATAAGACTTGCATTGAGTATTTGGAGAAAGTAAAAACTCTATTTTGTTTTTACAGCACACAAAAGTGCAATTTTTTTTTTTACATGCTGTGATCTAGTACCAACATAAGTAAATGCCATAATTTTACAAAAAAATTTATCTGTCATAGAAATTTTTAGAGCTTTTTTTTTAAAAAATAAATAAATAAAAAATAAGGACTCACTAAGGAAAACCACCAAATAAGCAAATGTTTGAGATTTTAAAAAAAATATCTTAAAATTAGGACATAAACAATAGGCATAAATTGAAAAAAAAAATGTAAAGGTCAAAATAATGTTTACATTTCTCTGTTTATTAAAGTACTGACTAAAACCTGACAAACCCCTAAAGTAATAAGTCAATCTATGATTATGACTTAAGAAAGAAAAGTATTTTTTGATTTCAACAACAGCCACAAATTCAATCCTCTCTTCTCTTACAAAACACAGTGCTAATTGTTTTGAATAATATTTCCAATATCCTCAAGGTCGTACTGTTCTTCCAGCCTGAACTGGATTTGAAGGGTTTCCTATTGCCATGGAAACCTCCTGCAAAAAACTTGATAAACAAAAAGTTTCAATGAAATGCACATCATTAACACAACAATTTCAATAAATTAATTACATCACAATGCACAATCATGGAAATTATTGTTTTAGTTGTTATTGTTTTCAATTACTCTTTTTCCTTATTTGCACAAATATAAAACAATGATACAAATATAAAAACCTAATCAAGATCATGAAAATAAAATACTTTTTAACAGCGAAATCATCAAATGACACTATTGTAGTTCCATTTGAACAAAAACTGTTGAAATTAAGAATTCATTGGACCAACTAACCTCTTGGAGTTGAGAATATTGGTACCACCAAGTACAATCCTAACACCAGGCATGGTCCTATTGAAATTATGCACAACAAGAGCTTCCTCATAAGTACAGCCACCAATGATGAATACTATTATATCTTGTGGTCTGAAAGTAACAAACACAAATAGTTAAAACATTAGAAAGTAATTAAACATATGCTCATGGCAGAAAGCTATAAAAAAAAAGAAAGTGAATGAATGAGTAGAGCATCTTGGTGAGTGGTCAAAGGGAGTGAACCATTTCCCTGGATGAAACCTTATTTGAAAGTGACCTAAACTTTATTATAAAAAAAAATTTAGCACAACTGATTTCTAACAAATATAAACAGCACCCTTTTTGAAGGGTGTGCAACTTACTGTTGCTTATTTATGTGTCCTGAAACCAAACACTGATTTTTTTAAAGCATGTCTAATTCTCGAATTCTAACACAACATACATCTTTTCATGTCAAATAAATTTCATCAATGCTTGATATTGTGTCAGTGCCTCACTGAAAAGAAGGCCAACACTTCAGCATCTACTTTGAGGAATTCTACATTTTGGTCCTTTGTATGTCCTCCATGTCAACTCACAGCTGCTGCTGCCTTGTGTTTCTGTCAACACCTGATACAAGACACCCTACAGTCCATGCTGCCTTGTGTTTCTGTCAACACCTGATACAAGACACCCTACAGTCCATGCTGCCTTGTGTTTCTGTCAACACCTATATGATACAAGACACCCTACTGTCCATGTTTTCGTTTTTAGCAAGCAATATCTCCTGCTATATAAATTTTGTATTGTAAGGACACTCTTCATTTTTAAACTTCCACATTCTTCGTCTTTGAAGATGATAACACAAGAATGTATGTATCAATGACCAAAGAAACATTGGGAGCAATATGCACTGACTGGCGAAACAAAGAAATGTGGCTAAGAAGCTGTGACGGGAACAGGCTTTAAAACAAACTTAGAAAAGTTTCAGCCCAAGTGTTGCTGAAGTAACCCAGATACAGAGTCATTGAATATTTTGTAACTATGTATAAGAAATTTTACAATATATTGAATTGAATGTAGTTATAGACCATAGTTGTACTAAGTATTTGAAAAAAACAATTTTGAAAATCATATTACTTATGTTATACTGCAGCATAAAAATATGCATGCAAGGAAACATTTTTTTGCAAATTTATAGGGAGTAATTATAGACTGCTTCTTTTCTTTTAATAAAAAATTTTTCTGATTCTGAAGAAAAAATTACTAAGGAAATTTCAGGAATTCCTAAAATTTAAAAAAAAAAAAAAATTCCCATCACTGAAGGAGGGAAACATTTTAATTGGGGCTATTATTTAGGTACATATATATATCTATGAGTAGGGGGGCATACTGTGTGGATGGCAAATGAATAAGATTGTGCTAGAATGTCCTGTTGTTACTTTCTTGCCTCTTGGAGTTGCCACATCAGCCTTTGACTCACTTTACTCTAAGCATTACATGGTTTAACTGCGCCATGGACTCTCATATTACCTTTGTTAAGAATCTTTAACCCCAAAATAGGGTGCTGCTTAGATATAGGCATGGCTTAGAATGGACAGAATAAAATGTTATTTGTAATATGTGTACAGCCAGAACAACAACTCAAAGCACTACTAACCTGTCTTTGAGTTGTCCAGTTCCTAGGTAAGGGTAGCTGGCTTCCTTCAGTTTTCCTTTAATCAACTGATCTAACAAAGTGTGTATCAGAGGCTTGTGTTGAGTGTAAACATTCTCTACTCCCTGAAACATAGAAATATTCAAAACAAAACAAAAGTTGGTCAAAGTAGTTGCTATAATTGTAAAGAAAGAATTTCATTAAAGCAAATTGAAATAAAGCAAATGATAAAGCTGTTTTCAGTAATACATTTC
This sequence comes from Biomphalaria sudanica, assembly GCA_036873155.1. Classification (NCBI taxonomy): domain Eukaryota; kingdom Metazoa; phylum Mollusca; class Gastropoda; family Planorbidae; genus Biomphalaria; species Biomphalaria sudanica. The sequence goes on from JAZGLO010001921.1 coordinate 1,140,142, forward strand.
TTTCAATTTAATAACATTTGTTGTGGCATACATATCATGATGCAGGTCACACAAATATCTTGATTAAATAGTAGGGCATCGTAATGGGTGAGCTCTACTTCACCTGACATTAAACACCAGAGCCTACCAAAAAAATATTTCTTTACAAATCTTTACTGCAACTGCAACGCAACAGCTCTGTGAACACTTTATAGAGCTTTTTTTTTAAACAAATTTCTACTAACTCCAGCTTCATTGAGTTCACAGTTCACATTGTAATGTACACATCTGTAAAAGGCGCAGTGTCTGAGCTGTAAAGAGCTTGGCTTCCGAACTGGAGACCCAAGTTCAAATCCTGGTGAAGACAGGGATTTTTAACTTCAGGATCTTTGGGCGCCTCTGAGCCCACCCAGCTGTAATGGATACCTGAGAGTTGGGGAAAAGTAAAGGCAGTTGGTCGTTATGCTAGTCACATGACACCATCGTTAACTATGGCCACAGAAACAGATAACTTTTACATCATCTGCCCTATAGATTGCAAGGGGAACTTTTTTTCTCTTCTCTTCTGTAAGGTACACAAGTACCACTAAAATGAATGTAGATTAGTGAACACAAATAAAGATCTATGTACACACCTTTAAGCCTTTCAGCAACCTTTTAGTGATGGCCACAGCGTCTTGATTGCCAAATAAATCACTGCCACGCCCTTTTTTACCTCCATAATCTAATATAGCTTGAACCATCTAGGATTAAATCAGTCACGTAATTAATTTTGTTACTTAATAACTACATACAGAGCTAGTTTTGAAGAGAGTCAACACAAGTGATATAAAGATACCTTCAAGAAATGGTTCAAGGAAAATGGGAAGAACTAGCCTATATAATCACAGATCAGTTGTCAGTGTTGGCATCTCAAACTATACTATATAGTAAAAAAAAAAGACAAGCCAAGAAACTAAGACTTAGCGGAGACAAGGCAGCATTTGGCCCAGCCCCCTCAAGCCTTGAATTGCTGTTTTTTTCAGAATGAAAATTTAATTCCACAGCCATCTTCATATTCATTGGAAATGAGTTTGTACTCATCTTTGACCATGGCCACGAGAAGAAATAAGAGCTAAAACCAAAGTTTATACCAGAAGTAGGAACAATAGAAACAATGCAACTAAGTATCCAAAATACTTGAAGCTAATAAAAAGTCACCAAAATTTACATCAAATTTAATATTCAAGATATGGTCATTTTCTAGAACATAAATGTTGAAGTTGGAATTCATATAATATACCAAATAATAAACTCACAAAAAACAAAAGGCTTTACTTACTGCCCTATTTTCTACAGAAATGCCTTTCTGTTTTAATGCATCCACAAGACCTGAAACATCGTTGTTGCTGTGACTTTCATAGCGGAGAGCATACAACATGACAAGCCTTAGTAGATCAATATGTCGCACTTTGTCGTTGGCCAAAAGAGCTCGTATACGCTACAGTGAATAAAAATAATAGCCAAATGTATTGACATTAATTAAAAGTTCACACATGGCGATTAAAAAAATACTTCCAGAGGATAAAATGAAACCTCAAATAAATAATAATAGTCGTCTTTGACTGACATCAAACTGTCATGAGACTGACCTGCAGTAAAGTAGAGTGATCTCCCTGACATGCTATCTCCTGCTCTGCCTCTGAAACTTCTAGCAAGCTATGTGCGCCGACAAGGCGAGACAGCTCCCCTACTATTGTCACATGTTTGGAGACTGTGCCAGACATTTTCTTGAATTGTGGATAATTTTCTACAAAAGCCTAAAGTTGCAGTAGAGAAACATAATTAATTATATTTCTTAATTTGAAATTCTGCAATAAAAAAATGTCAACATCACATCACACAAACAGAGTTATGTGTATAAGCTAACAATTGACCAAAAAAATTCATCCATTTTGTTTTCTACTTCACTCTTAACAAACACAAGGTCTAGCTAGAAAGAAAATTATATGTCAGTGATTTAACTAGAGTCAAAGGACAAAACACAAGAAATTATTCCCCCTCTTAAGTTTTACTATGAAAAAAGTGTTTGTTTTTTTTATTTGTCCACTAGCTTGTCTTATCCAGCAAGACCATTCAATTCTAATACACTCACCATGGCAAATTTTAAATTACTTAATACAACTGATACAAATCATTTAACTATGTGTGAATGTTGTTCTTATTTGCATCTATATTGTTATTGTACAGTGGTTACGCTGAGATGGTCATTTGTAGTCAAACTGAATTTCCATTTGATTGGACCAATGAAAATTATCTTATCCATCTTATATATACTATGCAAATTGAAAGTCTTTCAAATTTCACCTTCATGTCAGCAATAGACTCCACTTTTGCTTGGCTTTTGGATTTCTTCTGAAATTCTTCCATTAACTCTTTGATGTTGGAGCCAATCTCTCCAAAGTTTAAATACATGTTCTAAACACAGAGAGCGCAGATCATGAAATAATTGCTACAAAATTGTGTGAATAATAAGAACAATTCTTTATTTCATGAAAAAGTAGGATTGAAACTAAAGTGTTTACTTTCTACAAAACAAAACCTACATTGGCATAGAACTCATCATGCTCTGCAGACAGGACAACTTCTTGCAAATCTTTGGATATTCCAGGGACAGTAGAAAGATTGATCCTGTTGTTGTTGATAGTCAGAAGCTCATGAACCATAGCTTGGTATGTCCACTAGATGAATAAAGAGCAACAACTATTTCTCATATACTTTTAAAATATTTACAATTGAGGCTCAATGCTGTTTGTATAGTAAATATTTTTGATTCTTAAAACATTTGAAATGCTGTGATGCTGCTTTTGAAAAATTCCAAATATAGAAAAAGGAGACAAAAAGAGTGAGGGAGATATGATGCCAAACAAAAAATCAAGATAAATACTTTCACATGTACTAGATATACAACAATAGGAAGAGATCCTCGTTGGGCTAATGGTTAATTCAAAATCTAAACTTTTAAAGCATACAACAGTGAGCACAAACGAGTCCCTCCAGAAATATTTGTTTCACAATGAATTATGAACCTCAAGTAAACATAATAAAGTTATGGGGACAAATTAGTACAAATGTCAGACACACACAGCCAACAAGTGTACGCTACATTATACAGAACATGTGCAGCACATGTTTAAATTTTCTAGCATTAAACTATTAAAGTTGGCAGCAGTGTGTAATCACAGTAACTGGTAACTACCAGACTCATGAACTAGTTGACAGAAATAGAATTTGTTATTTAGTTTGTCAATGGCAATTGTCAATAAAGTATATGGCCTGCATCAGTCAAAACATTTTGATTCTACATTTCTTTGACATCTCATCTTGTAGCCTTATTTTCAACTTCATCTTGCAGTCCAACGTAAACTTAATATATTTCTTATTTGTTGTGTCTTTTGTTTTTGCTTTCAATTTTTTTTCACAAATCCAAGATATTTTATTAACCTAATTTAAGTAAAAAAAAAATACAGTTTAAGTCAAAATAAAATTTGGTGGAAATTCTGTTTCATGATTGAAGAAGAGCACCCAATCAACAATACAACTATTTCTAGTTTAGAACAATACTAGGATGATAAGAAGACAGACCTGGTTTAGAAGTGGTGTGACTGCATCATCTCTCCTATCAAGTATAAGTAACACAGGTGGCACATCTGTCTTTCTGAATTCAAACAATGCTGCCTCTTTGTTTATAACTTGCTTTAAAATAGTACACATTTGTTAAAAACAGTATTAAAACACTGCAAAAATTAAAAGCTCTATTCTATTATTATCAAACTATAATTATAATGCAAACTCAGACATACTCGATAACTATGTCATCAAAAACATACAACTGTTATAAACCTTAATTCATTTTTTCTTTCTTTCTTCAAAAAAAAAAATTGTAGTCTGGCTTTTTATACGTACCCTTATGCTATCTGCAAGCCTTCTGGCCATTTCTGAAGAATTTTGAAAACGAATCATGGGGCACTTCTTCAAAGAAAGAAGCACAGAGGAAAGTCCTTGTATTGTACGAGACAATAAGGGAGGAAACCATGTCAAATTCTGCACACACAAAGAAACAGCACATTAGTTGTTTTTGGTTGTTTTTTTTAACAATTTGCAAGTCTAATATTTGAAACATTAGATCAAACGTTATTAATTAAAGTTTAAGTAAGCTAACCTGACAACAGCCAACTAAGTTCAGGGAAAACAGATGGGGATTCACTGCAATGTAATCTCCATAAAATTCCTGAAATAAGTATTTTTATTTTAATTCATTGTCTATTTATCACTTCACCATATAGGACCGCTAATTTCATTTGTGGCAATTTATCAAATCACTGTGACTTTCATCAAGTAAAAAGGCTGTACACATTATTTCCCCCAGACCAATTCTCACATCAAGTTGAAACTTTACAAAATTATTTATTGTTGCTGACAAAACAGGAATCAATAAAAAAAAAAGTAATCAATTAGTCAATAAATTAGTGGTAATTAATTATTTAATTTGATATTGAAAAAATTCATATAGAAATGGGAGATTGGTTATAATTGTTGAATTGTTCCACTTGGATAAGGTTTGAATATTTTTTCAATGGTGAAATGTGTTTCAATATTTCAGACCAAAAAAAATGATTTGAACTAAAGCATTGTTCAACATGATCAATTAACAAATGTTTTCCATGTGGTCATCACAAGAAAATGTTAATCATTTTAAAAATTAACCAATTCAATTAAGTTTGATTACTATATGTTACGAGAAATAAATCTTACAGAATTAATAGATATGGTTATAAATGTACAGTTATTTCTCTGAGAGAGCAAAAGTAAGAGTAAGGTCTCTCCTGTAGGTTCCTGACATCCTGTTGGCAGACAAAACTTAGGGCTTGGAGTGGCTTCTCAGCGACCCAAACCTTAGACTGTCACTACCACCCAAGGCAATCCCTATATAGAGGCGGTTTATAGCTGTGTTCTCCCTTAACTCAATATAAACTTAGTGTTTATAAAAAGTATTTTTAAATTGTGCTTGTTTTTCTATAGTAAAACACTAGGAAGCCCCCCTTCCCCCTTTTCCATCATTAAGCATTACTAAAATTGTTTTAACAAAGTTCTCTTTCAAATAAAAGTCCAAAGGTTATTTACCTGTACTTCTCTGACAACTTCCTGGTCATCAGCTTCTGCTAAGACTTTCACATCTTGTTTACTAATGACATTGCTAAAATCTGACAAAAAAATATATATATCTTGAAAAAAAAATCACTTTCTTTTTCAGAATAAATTTTTTTCTTCTATTTACCAGTCATGTATATAAATATAAAATATATATATATATATATATATATATATATATATATATATATATATATATATATATATATATATTGTTATAAGGTGATGAAGATATGGGCAGTCATGTGTGTTTAATCACAGATAACACTGGCCAGCACCAGACTCATGCCATTCACATCAGATATGGTCCTGTTATCATCCAGAAAGAACGACCGATTTTATATAATTTTTAAGAAGGCCTTCAAGACCCTATAAAAAGAGTAAAGGCGTCAGAATCAAGTCACTTCACAAGTCACCCAGTTTATACTGCAGTTCAGTTATCCACAGAAAACCATTTGTACAGTCATTGTACAGTATTGGCTTTAAATTCATTAGACATTAAACAGTTACTTCTTGATTCACACATCAGAACAATCCACAAATTAATTTCCAATCCATTAAGTTAGTCCAGTGTAAAATCAGTCTTGAACAGTTGAATTAAGTATGAGTCCGGGACGAGGCAAAGAGGCCAGTAGAGTTCCGTATTGGCTGTGAATTTATACAACATTAAAGAATTATCCTGAATGTCGTCAAGTTCTTGGTTGTGTCATATTGTGCAGTGTTGAAAAGAGATATATATACACATATATACAAATATATATATATATATATATAAGGATATTATGACCTACATATAAAATATAGTCCATATTTAGGCATCCGTAGTTCCTGAGCCAACAGATCAACATTTTCTTTGGTAGGACGTAAGAAGACAATGCAGTTTAAGTGTTTCATGGTCTCCCTGCCTGCTGTATCTATCCTCTCAAATAAATAAACTTCCTTCTGCAGTATCTCTGACTGTGCATACACCATGCTGACTATGCTAGTCTAAGAGAAACAAAAATACAAGTATAATACTAAGTTCACAAGCATGCCCCTAAATAAACAGCAATGGTTTTTAACTAATTAATATTAACAATGTAACAATCAAACATCCCCTAAAATTTAATACTAAAATTTAATAATTAAGCATATTTCTGAATAAAATATATTTTTTCTATATAACAATAAAAAAAAATATGTTGAATGCAGTTTTCCAGTTGACATGGAAGAGTAAATCTAATAATCTTATCAGTATGCAGCATTTTGGCACCTACATGCTGTTTTGATGCTAGAAGATCTGAAGATAATTCACAAAAACTTTTATGATATTTTGGAATCCTTTCCCCTCTCCATTTAAAAAAAAAAAAGATCTTGGCATTTAGTGTAGGCTGGGTGTTTCCTCGGGCTTTTTTTGTTTTCGATCTTGTCAATTTTCTCCAATACTGACATAAAAAGAAGATCTGGGTCTAAAGACTGTAACCGTAATATCCATGGGACAAGGTGGGGTTGGTCAATGGTCCATTCTCCGCCATCCACAGAGCTCTCCAAATGAAACTATTCTGCAGTAGAAAGCTTAAGGTGGACTGTGCCCTGTGGAATCCTCACATCCTGGATCCAGGCCCGTTCACGATATCACATTCACCAGATCTTCATGATGGGTTTATATCCAGTAGAAGAGAGTAGTGAGACAAAATCCTCTGCCTGGAGTAGTGCAATCCAGACCTTCGTAAAATAGCACTTAGAGAGAGAGAGAGGGGGGGGGGGGAAGGTCCACTATTATTTGCTTTGTGAAATGCAAGTGGAAAGGCAGTGGTGTTATTTATTACTCTTGGTCATTTCCCACACGATGATACCCACATGGGGGAGTATCGCCGCAAAGTGGAGGTTTGGAGTCAGAGTTTTCCTTCTCCTAGATGGGTTGCATTATTTAGGCTGACATGCCCCATCAACACGAAGCTAAACTGGTCTTGAGGCGCCAGTGTTCCGCCTTTCATCCCTTCTCCTGTTAGTTTGTAAGAACAGGTCCTGCCGGATTTGGATTTGACTGTCAGAGGCATTTAGAGACGCAAGCCATGGGAGAATTTCTTGGAAAGTGGAAGCTTATCCCCACTTTCACCCCCGGCATTGACAGTCCTTAATCCTTAATGAATATTTATTGCAAACCATTATAGGTCAGATCCTTACCTGAGACAGTGATATTGAGAGGTTTTTCTCCTCATAAATTAAAGAGGAGGTGTTTAAAATGTACTCATCAGTTTTCTTTATATATGCATTCCTCATTAATCTTCGGACTCGAAGACAAGCCTTATATATATATATATATATATATATATATATATTTGTGTGAAAAAAAAATGCATATTAATTTTTTTTCTATCATTGTTTCAATTTATTTTATGGACAATATTAAAGCCCACCCACATTATGATGTTAGTGCCATAACAATAATTACACAACAAAACTTATATCCCAACACTAATGGATACAAATAAATGTTATTTTTAACACACACACACAAATATTTGAACACAAATGTGTGCACATACATATCACTATATCACTCTTCTTAAAGACATAACAAAATGAACATATTATATTTTATAAAGTATCTAAAACATTAAAGTGCCTAAATAGCCTGCTTCAAATCTGATGAATCTCAAAGCTCATGCACATTTGTTGAAGTGTCTAAATAAAAACATAGATCTAGATTATAATAATGGCTATGTCTTTAGTTTCAAAGATTAAGGATAAGTGGAGTGTTTCTGCATCTCATGCAGACTAAGTCATTTCCATCGGCGATCTATTTAAGTTTTCTTTTCGTCTCTTGAGCCTGTCTTCAATTTATTAGTATTTTTCTTTGAGTCTTAAGTGTGTGTCCCACAGCCTTTGTGAAAGCTCTCCAACTGTCTCTTTCAGGGGCCATCTTCTGCAAGCTACTTTCCTCTATGCCTGTGAGGGCAAACTAGCCCCTGAGTTGATTTTTATAGCGCTTACATGGGGCACAGAGACATATATAAATGATAAATTTTAATAATATTTATTAGAAAGCTAAGCATACAATCAATGTCCTGAAATTATTATAACATACATAAGTAAGAATCTAGAAGCTCACTTAAGACTTATTAATATCAAAATAAGTTTAGACAATAAAGATTAATAAAAGAAAGTAATAGATCTACCGTTTCCCTGTCCATCAACAGCACTTTCATGCCTCCTCCACATCCTTCTATCATCTTGCTAACATACTGCTTCACAGCTAGTATTACATTCATTTTAGACTGAACTGTGAATAGACCTACCTACAGAGAATACAATGTAGAAAGACTCTTATGATACTCTATAGAAGCAAATAATAAATAATCATAATGTCTAAGAATATAAATTATATTTATATTGTTAGGCACCTAGTTTATATTATTAGTTAGTTAGAGACACACCGTATATTGAACGGGACTAGTGACGCTTGGGATATTTTGGGTTAGAGACTGGAAAATCCGTTAGCAATAGGATTCTCTTGGGTAAAGACGTGTTTTATTTGACAGAGACTCTGACTGTGGCCTGTGTGTTATCTTTGTGCTGTTGTTTAACTACATTGAATATACCCCGAACAAGAAACCCAAACGCTTGCTGAGTAATTGATTGAAATCTAACCAACATCTACAGTTGACTTCAGTACAGAATTAAACATACATCACAATATATATATATATATATATATTTAAATAAAAACTATTTTAGACTTATTTATAGAATATATAAATATATTTATTTATAAATAAATACTTATACTACTAACTAATTTATTAATAACCAATACATGTACTATTTTATAAGGTAATCATTTGACACTGGGGACCCATTTGGAGAACAATACCAAGTGGCAGTGCGCAGTCTATCCTTACGGTCACTGCGTCATATATGGCTACTACCCGCAGGTAGCTCTGTCATTAGTACAACATAAAGTAATCTATCTCTTTTAATAGATCTAGATTTAGATTATGAACCAATATTCTAGATCTAATTCAAACAGTTAGGCAGCTTTAATTAAATCGTACGTAAATGGTGAACTGGGAGCATGATAAAATATATTTTTTTAAAAAAAACAGCATTATAATATACATCGCTTGAGAGAGCACTGGAGAAGTATGACAGCAATTCGTTAAAATACCACACTGATAGACAGAACAGTTGCCAACTTGTTGACCTTAAACGCTGGGGTCTCAACTGTTGAATGATTACCATTTTTTATACGAGACTATAAAAAATAAATTTATTTTATATATATTTATAACATTATTATAGGCTTTTTATAGCACTAGCTGACTATCATTACAGTATCAATACTCAATGTATCAAATTATATAATAATCAATCAGTAGATCAAGTAGAATTTACATTTAGATTTCAACACCGTGCTAGCAGGTATACCTGATGACAAAATAGCCAAGCTGCAACGTATACAGAACAACGCCGCTCGAATACTCCTTAAAAAAAATAGACAAGATTCTGCTACTATGCTCTTGCGCACGCTCCATTGGCTTCCCGTGAAAGCGAGAATCGATTACAAGGTCGCCACACTTTGTCATCAGTGTATATATAACAATGAGATGCCCTTGTACCTTAGAGAACTGATTACTCCATATGTCCCCCAGAGAGCCCTGCGCTCAATGGACTCAATGCTTTTAGTAGTGCCACGTTTCTCCCTCAAAAGCTACGGTCTGCGGGCTTTTTCAGTTCACTGACCAAAGGTTTGGAACTCACTCCCCATTGATCTCAGACAGACAACATGCTACACCACTTTTAAGAAGAACATTAAGACCTATCTGTTTAAAACTTTTTTAGATTAGTTTGTCATGTTAGCTCTTGTGTTTGTAATGTTGTTACAGCGCCTTGAGCCTACATTTTGTTTGTTAACAGCGCTTTATAAATAAAATTATTATTATATAATCCTAGTCTAGATTCTAGATCTAACACTACTAGAATAAATAAAAATATCTAGATCTAATTGTATTCTATCTCTAGATATCTAGTTCTAGATAATCTAGATCTATGCTTTTAAAGTAGAATTCTGTTTAGTTAAACTTAGTCAAGTCTTAGTAGACTACTCTAATTCAGAAGATCTAGAAATCTAAGATCTACTATCAGTCTTAGTATCTCAAGTATCTGTAGACTACTAATCTAAGAGTAATACTTTTCTTTGATATTAATTATTATTTCCCACGAACTAACGTTGTATATCTACGACTAGAAAGTAGATTACAAAATCTAGACTAGATAGTTACTTGGTACCTCTATTGTGTCTTAGCTGTCTATACTATAGTAGATTGAGTCTCTAGAATACTCTTAATTGATATACTTCTAGAATATTCTAGATTAAAGAAAAGATCTAGCTTTTTAGATCTAGAACTACTAGTCTAGAGTCTAGTAATTAGTTACCACTATAATTAATTAATCTATAGACTAGATTTAGATAATAATAATATCTATCTAGTTCCTCTAGATTATAGATATATACCCATTGACTCAATCTACTAACTATCTTATAATAAAAAACATAACTTTAACTTATATTCTAGATTAGACTGATTAGACTAATTATGATCTATATAGATGATTATCATTGATAATTATTAATGATTAATGATTACAATTACAGTTAGATTTAATACAGATTGAAATTGACATTAAATGATTAATTGACATTACTCTGATTAGTAACTTAACTAAAAAACATAGACTAGATCTAAAATAGTAGATTCTAGTTTTCTTATCTCATCTTATATGATACAGACGTTACTTCACAAAAGAAGATCATATATGATTAGGTCCTACGCGTCATGCATTTAGTCATGCATATTTATTAACAAATGACCTAAATTCTGCCAAGTCACTGATTTTCCTGGCTAGCTCAGCCACAGGCAACCCATTTCATTTCCATGCTCTAAGTCTAAGTCTAATACATGTAAGTAATAGCGCTACAGAAGAAAGAGCATTTGTTACATTTGTACAAATTTGTCCTAGCATATAAATATAATATTAAGCATAAACTTCATATAGTTGATATCTAGAATTAATAGAACGAGGAATGTGCCTTTAAAAATTATTTATTAAATTTTATCTTTGTGTCTTACTGAGTATTTTATTAAATTTTGTATTTGAAGATTATGTTTCAGTGTTTTATGTATAGATCTAGATCTAATTGCTAAGTTACTTTACTTCTTCTAAAACTTCTATCCTGAAGCTGGCTGAACTTATATAATACAGACGTGAAAGTCACTGAAACTGAAAGCTTTCTAAGTTTCTTTCTAAATTTACAATTTACTAACTTTTAGTGATTTTACTAACTAAAGGCAGTAAAGCCAAAAGCTAAAAGGCGTTACTCTAGTCTCTAGTAAAACGTGAATATTCGTTTGTTATGAATCTCACTGTTCTATTTTGTGTCTGTTTCTTAGTCAATCTATAGTCTAGTATTTTTCAATAGTATATCGTATATGATAAGTATATCTAATTACCCAATAATAGTCCAATGTTATTATCACTAAGAATAAGAAAACGGAAGTTTTTCTTAGGGAAAAAATGAAAGAAGATTTTTCTGTTAAAAAGTTTAGGAAAGTAGTTTGACAGATTTTTTTTTTTTTTTTTTTTTTTAATGTCGTAATTTTTTTTTACCTAGAATCCAGAACATTATTATACACGGATTAGATTCTAGACTACATCTTTAGACGCGGGTGTATATCTAAATTAGATTTAGACCTAGTTTGAGATGTAGATATAGGCTCCATAGATTCTACAATCTAGATCTAGATATGGACTCTAGATCTATTATAATCTATAATAGTTACGACATACGATGTCCTAGTTATTATTCACTGATAGATCTACAACTTCCGTTTTAAGTATTTGTTTATCTTTTTTTCGCCTTTCGCAAACTTGACTCAGCTGAAAGAATTTAATCTAGATCTAGATCAACATTTAATAGATCTAGATCTACATAGACTATTTCAACTAGTCTAGATTTACTGGCGGAACTAGGTCTAGATCTACAGAATCTAGATCTTATTATCGAACAATGCCTACAGAGAAAAAATGTGTTGTTGTAACAGGTGAATAATTTTCAAATTAAATTTAAATATCAATATATTTTTATAAATAAAATTACTATTACTAAGTATTACTATTACTAGACCTAGAATGACTATTCTCTTTATTATTTATAAAACTTTATTCTGTATTATAATTAATTAAAGGCAAGATCCTGTTTCAGTTCCTTTATTTACCGTTGCTATCACGGCAACAGGCGGCCACTTTTTGCCAGATGGACTTCGTTACTGATGCAAAAATAAAACAAAAAATAAAATTGAGGAAGTTTTTTTTGCTGCCAACTAAAAAATATAATTTTGATAAATAAATATAGATGGGTTAGTAAGTGTAGACCTATTTTATTTACTCAAAACATATATTTTCATTTTAATATATCGAGAATCTATAGCATTTCTATACATTTGTATGTGTTTTATAGCTCAAGTTTGTTAATAATAAAATGTTTATGTTCTGTCTTTCTCTGGCAATTATTTAATAAACTTTAAAAAAATCATCTCATGTTTCTTTTTTCCAATTTGCTAATGGTTCAATTAATATTGCGTGTGTGTGTGTCACCGATGATTTTCCCTATTATCCTATACGTGGACTTTTTTGTTTACATTTTTTTACAATTAATACGGGTATTTGAAAATAAAATATTTTAAAATTTTACTTACCGATTATCCATTAGCCTATCGTGATTAATGCCGGCCCCCCTACTTTCTCATTCTGGACTTGGGACCTGAGATGAACTCCAATTGGTGACAAGGCAGGGAGACCTAGGTCTCCCGTAGTGCCTTCGTAAGGAACTCTGCTGTTTGGCGTAGTGCCTCATAGCTTCCATACAAACATAGTGAACCACTGGATACGTCTTCCCGCAGGTCGCTGAGCTGCGAACACTCTTGCAAGACGTGCGCCACCGTCTCTTCTGATTCCCCGCAGTGTCTGCAACAGGCATCAAAATTTGGCCGGAACCGGGCGAAGTACACCTATGGGGCAGTGTCCCGTATGCCACTGCGCTATTGTTGTTTGTTCCGACCTTTTTAGCCTCCACCACGGGTCCTCTCGATTTGGGTGACGCATGTGCTGCCAGACTCCCCTAGCAGTGTTGGAATCATCCCAGGATTTCAACCATTTTTCATGTACCCACTCTCGTATAACTGTGGTAGCCTGTTGGAAGGTACTTGGTGACTCGAAAGTGGGCACGGCCAGCGCTCTTTCTCGTGCTAGAGCATCAGCCACGGCATTGCCCCTCACGCTGCAGTGCAAGGGCACCCACTGCATAAAGATGACAGCTCCAATAAAATGGCGGATGTTATTTGCGGCGCCTAATGCCTCTTCCACCAATTTGGACTTTCCCCTTAAGCCAGCCACGGCTTGGAGGCAGGACTGGGAATCGGTAACTATCACAACAGTTGTCGCAACGGTTATCTTTTCGCGCAGTTTTGAAGCAGGTAATTGAGTGTATTGGTTAATTCGTTAATTCTGCATCAAAGCTACATGTGGCGAGGCTTGTCTGGTTCGTGTTCTGGGTAACAGATATAGGCCCCATACCCAGCTCTTACGGAGTCCTTCATGACCGACCCGTCTGTGTAACAGTAAATGGAATCGGCCGGGTAGGTCTTTAGTGTGTCCAATGCCATTTTTCCTAGTAAATCCGGGTGTGTGTGTCGTTTCGTGGCCCCCTCCAACCCGTGTATAGTGAAATTTATTGGAGGGATGGGCTGTCTCCTCCAGGGCGGGCACGTGCTTATACGTCGGATTGGGACCCGGTCAGTGGAGAGGCCAGCTTGAGCACTCAAATTTGACGCGCGGTGCATAAATGATGTCCATTTTATCCTGTTTTTTTACTCTCCACTGAGTAACTAATGTATGGGTCGGGAGCCCTGGTTCGCCCCTTTGGTAGCGTTCCAGGGCCGTTAGCACGGCGCGCTCTCTCCTTAGGCTGAGAGGAGCCACGTTGGACATGATTTCTGCAGCGGAAGTTGGGCTCATTCTATAGGTGCCGCAAATGAATCTGAGAGCCTGGGCCTGTACACGGTCACCCACCTCTTAGCCCCTCCCAGCCCTCTCCCGCAGTTTCACCCATTTCAGCTTCAGTGACTCTAGTCTAGAGGCTAGATTACAGACAGTCATTGTACCTGGTATATATCTATCAAAGTTAATCTATCAAAGGACATAAGCTGTTTATAGCGTGTTCTAGATACTATGCAACAAGCCTCATAACACACAACAATTATTTCAACTTTGTTAAAAAATATTACAAGTTGTCAGCACCTTAAATCTTTATCAAAACATTTAAAATGTACTGTATCCATCTATACAATAATCCCATCATATCTATTTAAATTCAATTTTTATAGCATAAAAAATCGGTACCTAGATTTACGCTTTTTCGTGTTATTACTGTCATTCTAATTTAAGAATAATAATGTATACCCCCCCCCCTTTTTTTAATACTTCAACCAATATAGCATATATTCCTATTAATTCTATTTGTTTTATTTTCTTTCTCTTCCTAACATGTTTTAGCTCACTGTATTAAAAATCAAGTAGGTTATCCCCCCTTAGAAATATTTCTTTTAGTCTTGATCCAACAGCTAGACAACGCAATAAAAATCTGGCCTGCACCAATATGGCTGCCTAGAGATGTAAATAAATGAACTGAAACAGGATCTTGCCTTAATTAAATATTATTATGTAATAATAATATTTATAATACTTATATATTTAGATCTTGATTCTAGACTAGATCTAGAATCTATATATAAAAATAAAATAAATTTAAATTAATTTCGAAATCTAGAAGTAGAATCAGATTTTTAGATCTAGAATCTAGACTCTAATGACTACTAATGTCTCTGTTGAGTCTATTTAAGACAATTTAAGTTTTAGAGCTAGGCATTTCAGATAAGTTGAAATATTAAAATTAAGTCTAAGATAACACCTTTTTTTTTTAAGTAAATTAAGTTTAGATTTAGATCTACAATTAAAATGTGAAGCGAGTGAAAGAATAAATATTTCTGTTTTATTTAATTTATATTATTGTACTTTATAGGATTTGGTCCATTCAAAGGACACACAGTTAATTCCAGTTGGGTCTCAGTACAAGAACTCTATAAGATTGGGCTCGGATTGGATCATATAGAGATCGTCATTTTTGAAATTCCAGTTATATATGATTATGTTAAACAAATTATTCCTGAATTGTGGACAAAATATAACCCTGTGGTAAGCTAAAAAGTGTTAATGTTTTAAGATAATAGTTACAGCTATTTTTTCATCTCTTATAAGATGACATCAACTTTTCATGACCAGTGTCTTTCATTTAATGATTTATTTTACATCTAAAAAAAAAATATTTGTGAGTGGTAACATTTCAAATAATAGTTTTTGAAGAGTAAAGAGATTACTAAGGCAGATATTTTGAAAGCCTGAAACAAATAAGTCTTTGTGGCCTATGTTGTCTTTCACAAAATAAATCCCAAATCAAACCATTGTTCTTCACAGCTGATGGTTCATGTTGGTGTCTCTGGAGTGGCTACTGAAATAACCCTGGAACAGAGAGCCCACAATGATGGCTACACTAGGGATGATGTTCAAGGCTTGTTTCCACTGACGCAGAAGTGTGTTGATGACTGCTGTGAGAACATTATTGTCTCCAGCATTGACATGAATTTAGTTTGCGAAGCAGTCAATAACAATAACCTCCGAGTGACATCTGTCGTGTCTCAAGACCCTGGCAGGTAATTAGAGACATTATTTGTATTACTATGCAGTAGCCTAGTTGTTGAAGGAAATGATGATAGATAATTATTTTATAATTTAAGCTTTTCATTACTAGAATGAGTTAGCCAGCTCAAACTATAAAATTTGATTAGACATTGTCTTTCTTTAATGCTGTATGCCACAAGTACCAGAATAGGTCCTCCAATATAATTGGCTTCATAAATAAAGAAGGTTTTATTTTTGTATTGACATTTTTAGACCCATTTCTAATCAAACCATTTATTGATTCAGCCTTTACATATCTTTCCAGTTTGGCAAAGCTAGTTGGTATTTATTTGTTAGTCTTTGTAAAGAACTTTATTGTGCACCCTGCTATAAAGGGAGAGGGGGGGGGTAGATGTGTATTGTAAAGTATGTAAAGGTAAAGTGCCTAGGCTGACTATTTTAGAGTTATTTAGTATGAGCAAAGTATATACTAACAAATCAACAATGAAGTAAGAAAGTAATAGGATTTATTTTCAACAGAGACTACTATTATATTTCACATTCATTATGGATAATAAAACAAATAAATGCACCAAGTACTACTGACAACACCTGAGTGTTTACACAAGTGATAGAAAACTGGGTAAAGCATAAGCAGTCAACAGGCTCAGACAGTCCCCTGTGAGCTGTACAGATACAAAACATAACATAAATATATCTCCTTCATAAACTACTCCTGACCAGGACCAGATCAGCAACTCCAACTAACTACTGGTCTAACACACATTAACCTCCACTGAATACAATAATTGTGTTAAAACACAATTTAAAACTCATAACAAATAAATGAACAAACATACATGCACTCTCACATCTTATACACCCCAGGTCCTGACAGTCTTCCCTTAAATAAAAAAAAAATAAAAGCTGAAGGAAAGAAGGGACTTTATTTTCCTTTTTTTTTTTAAATCAATTTTCTTGAAGTGATCAATTATAGACATTTAAAAAAAAAGAAAAAAAAAAGGTTAACTAATTATTCAAATCAAAGCAAAAAACCTCACTTGATAAAAGTTATATTTTTATTTTATGTGACGTTTTGGCACATGCTGTTCTGGTGGGAGATATTCTGACTATAATTTAAGAAACACATAGATCTTTTATAATAAAGTTTATTTTTACTAAACAAGATTATTGTATGTATAGTATGAATTCAACCCCCATCCAGCAGAATTGTTTTTTGATAAAGGTTATGATTGTGTCATAAATATATATGCAGTCATATTCCTACCTGAGACCATAATAATGGCATGCTACCCTCTCCTCCTTACATTATTAGCGAGTTCTGTCATCCATTGATTTCTATTTCCAAAAGACATTTTTTAAAAATTATTGAAATTAATGAAATGTCTATAAAAGCTAAGAATCTTTTAAAAGATAGATTTGAATTGAGAAATATTATTTTGGGTAAGGGGGATTTGGGTGACAGATTTTCTCTTGGCACAGATAAAGGCGAACAACTGAAGACAATATTGAACATAGTTTAAATATATAGCTGGATATACCATAAATTAATTAAATTAAATAAACAATTTTTTGTGTGTGTAAAGGAAAAATTGCATCGAATCTCCTGGTGAAGATTGGGATTTTAAATTTCGGGATCTTTGGGCCCCACCTAGCTCTGGCATTAATTTGGAAAACTATAGGCGGTTGGTCATTTTGCTGGCTACATAACACCTTCATTAATCATGGGCTACAGAAACAGATTACCTTTATATCATCTGCCCTATAGATTGCAAAGTCTCAAAGGGGAATTTTACTTACCGTATTTTTCGCCGTATAAGACGCACTTTTTCTTCTCCAAAACTGGGGGGGGGGGGGGGAAGTTGGTGCGTCTTATACGGCAAATACACATTTTACATGCATTAAAACTGCCCCCAACTTTGTGTGGCGCTTACTCGCAGTCCTTTCCTTATGCAGTGTGTGCTGCGAGCTGGATTTGGGGCACGTACTGCGGGCTGTGGTGACTTCTGTGACCCTCCCTGCACGGCCAGGCTGTGTGTGTTCGGGCTTCCCTCTCCCTCCTATAGCGCGCCATGCCCCCCTCCCGACAGTCTAACCATGTGCTGCACGGGCATCATGCTGAGCTTACTGCCGGTACACACCGCCCTCCCTACGTCATAATGTGCCGTCTGGGTAGATCACAGACAACGTGTATGGTGTATGTGAGAAAGTGATCAGGCGGACCAACTAGTACAGTATTTGGTTCAGAATCTTTTTTTTCTAGATTTTCCTCCTTTAAAACTGGGTGCGTCTTATATGCCGGAGCGTCTTATACGGCAAAAAATACGGTACTTACTTAGTCTAATATTTAATGAAATTCCATCCTGTGAAAATCAGGAAATAGATTTTAAAGGTCAAAAAAGAAGTTCTTGATTCACTCTCTCTGCTGACTCTGTTTGATTAGTTTAATTACTTTTTGGCTGTCTTCATATCTATTTAGAAACAATTGTTGGATTTGAAAGACAGTCACTTATGAAATGTTTAAACATTGATAGTTATAATTCTCAAAAGTGTTAGTGGGAATTAAAATATCAATTTAAGAGCAAAAGAATAATTAATGGATGTTTGTTGTATTTTAATCCACAGATATTTATGTGATTTTACATATTTTCAATCACTACATATTAACAAAAATTGCACTGCCTTCATCCATGTGCCACCTCTTGACAAATACCCTGCTGTGGAGCTAGCTAAAGGATTACAGGCTGCAATACTGGCCATGTTGAAACAGTTGGGTCTTTAACATAAATCTAGGTTTATTATTTATTCTCCTCATATAAAGTAATCTAAATTAAAATAATTTATAAGTAAACAAATTTTAAACTTATGACCTGCAACTTTTTGTCTTAATCAGACATTCATCACTTTACATGCTTTTTATTGTTATGTTCACAGAAAATGATAAGAACAATGTTGTATTGTTTTAAGTTGACAATTATGTTAGCTCATTGAGATTAATGAATTTAGAAATAAAATATTATGTTTCATGTGACCATATTTTTTAAGCCAATGAAAGAATTAATCATTAAACTTTAATACTTTCTTAAGGCAGGTAAATGAAATAATATTTGAAAAAATATTTCTTTTACAGGGAAAATATTCTAGTCATGTAAACTTTGTTATTCTTCTTAATTGATTGATTGATAACATTTAATGCTTCAGTGGTGTTGTTGTTTTCTTGGGTGTGGAGGGGGGAGATTTGTGAGAAATTTATTTTTAAAAAAGTACCTGTGAGATATTTTGAAGGCGCTCAGTTGTCTTTCTTTAATTTGTGCTTATATTTTAAAATGAAGTCTAGGTGATTTGATTAAACATTGTACATAAAGTTGTTGACCCCACTTTAAATTATAAAGGAAAATTTGGTAATAAACAGAATTGCATTTAAATGGACATATTTTCAGTTGGGTTCTACATTCCCTTCTTCTTTTTTTTTTTTCTAATACTCCATTTCACACGAACTCATTGAAGTACGACCTGTAGAGTATGTTTGTAGTGCCGCTGTCTTTGGTCTTGGTCAATGATATATAGGTCTTAAATTGGATTTAAAATAAATAGATCTATATTTTCACTTATAAATATGGCAGACTTTCTGTTGTTTACCTGTTCAGTTCTAAACCGATGCTGTGATGTCCAAGAACATTTTTTGTTCACCTTGTGAATTGAACTGTTCATTTTAGAACAAGTACATTACCCATTGCAGTGTTTTTAGTGTTGACTATACAGATGTATTACAATCTTCAAGAAGTTGTTTTTTTTTATATATATAAATAAAATACCTAAAATATTGAAATAAGACTCATGGGGGGAAAATTTATTTTAAAAAAACGGTTGTTAAAATATATAGTAAATATGTCAGCAGTCCATTCTTTAAACTTTGCTTGTATTGAGAAACTCTGTAATGATGTGTGCCACCAGAGACATTTCGCTCATATACATGATGTAAGAAATAATATTGAGTGGTTTTTAGAAACATTTCTCTGAGGCTGGAAAGAAAATTATCCACTAAGTTAAGAAAATTTGCCACCTTGGGATTTCTGTTTCCCAGAAATTTTTTCCTGTCACATTGTATTTCTTGATATATTATAAATGGTTATTGTATACACAAATATGTTTAGAATCAGCATATTATGAATGTATTATCTTTTTAAAACTCTTTTGTGTGACATGGCTATATTGTCTTCTGGAGTGACCTCTGTGTAGCTAAACTCATTAGGAGCAAATATTTCTAAGAATAAATATTGAAATAGTGTCACAATAATTTTTCAACTCTCAAACTTGTGTGGTGTACATTTATTTAGAGGCGTTTAAAAAAACAAGTTTTCTTTGCTATCAATCAAACTCTCATTTGAATTGTTCACTGTGTTCATTAGAGGAGTGGTTCTCAAAGCTTTTATTTTTGAGATCCTTTTAACATTTGTTTTATGTCAAGAACCTGGACGATCACTAAAAATTGTACTATTTTTGGTTTAAAATATTGTTTTATTTAATATAAACCACCAGGACCACATACTACTGGTTGAGACTATATCCACATACCACTGGTTGGATGCTCTGGTCTGTTAACCTTGTGATATTCTGCAGTTCTTATCAATAAAGTTGTAAAGATAGATATTTCTGAATGAAGATAAGAGCAATAGTAGGCTTATCCTATGACACTTTGTCTCATTGAGCCACACTAGATGATCGGTTTATCTTTCTGAAATGGGCTTCACCAGGGTCATCTCACTTTAAGGTCAAATTTGGTCTTTAGCTTGTTGACACACCAAGATATACAATACTCTAGAGCACTATCTAACTTGAATATTGGAGTTATGACATACTCATGTTTTTGTATAAGGGAGAAAATCGTTGACATTTTTGTTTTATCATAAGCTTATTAATAAATGTGGCCTACAATAATAAATGTATGTACTAAATATTTTTGAAAATACGAAAAACATGCATATATGTAACCCTGCCGGACCAAGTAAAACAAAGGACGTTTGGGCCACGAGGCCTTCTTCAGCTACAAAACAAACAAAAAATAAAAAACAATTAACACAAAATAGTCTTAAGTTAACTTATCTGTCCGATGTTGTTCTCTATCGAGGCAGAAAAGAAATGAGCTGCGCTGGTGTAAAAGCGCGGGAAAACGGAAGGGGGCGGAGATGGGCACTAACACTACGGTACCCCCTTTTCCCATTCATCTTTGCCTGACATCTCCCCCCCCTTCCGTTTTCCCGCGCTTTTACACCAGCGCAGCTCATTTCTTTTCTGCCTCGATAGAGAACAACATCGGACAGATAAGTTAACTTAAGACTATTTTGTGTTAATTGTTTTTTATTTTTTGTTTGTTTTGTAGCTGAAGAAGGCCTCGTGGCCCAAACGTCCTTTGTTTTACTTGGTCCGGCAGGGTTACATATATGCATGTTTTTCGTATTTTCTATACAGTCGTTTACCCCTGCAGCAGTAAATCTTTGTTTTTTTAAAATATTTTTGAATGCTAAAATAATACAATATCACCTAATGTCTCTGCTGTAACTTTCTGTAAAGATCAAAGCATCTTTTTATTTCAATTTGATCACATCACATTGGCCATTTCTCTTTATTATTTAGGTTTTCATTGTTTCATTTGTTTAGTTGTTAATGACATTGTATTTTTTTTATTTCAGAAATCTATTTACTTCATTACTTGTATTTGCCTGTTTCAAATATTTTCACTTGATTGAACAAACAGATGTTAAATGTTCTTCAAATGTGAAATAATTTGTCACAGGAGTCTCCTCTTGCTTCACTGTTGATGTGTATCCCATTGAAATCCAATCAGTTGGTGGTGGTGATGGAGAGGTTTAGCTGAAGAAAACACTAATACATGGGAAAAGGTTCCTGAAGGTTAAACATCATTATGACAACATAGTAGAATAAATGGGGGGGGGGTCTTTTTGTGGTTGGTTGGTTTTGTGATTTGATTTCCTTCACCATCATCTCCCCTTTGTTATTCAAGATGCTCCAGGGCCAGGAACTATTCAATACTTCCCTTTTAGAAACATTTATCCATTTATATAAAGGAATATTTATAGACTAAGACAATCAACATTGTTTCTACAAATTAATTCCAAATCTATATATAAGCACCAAAAAATCTTTGTGGGAGTTCCTAAAGTTATATAGCAGACAGTAGTTTCTATTAACTTTTTACAAGGGTGTTATCAGGTCAGCACAATGCAAGTATGTAACCTATATTTTAAATGACAAAGTAGATCTGGCTAGAACTGGACTGAAATATTTGCCAGATGTCACATTGAGGTATTTGAGTCAAACTGGCTACTTTTCAGGCTCTAAGTTCTAATAATAACTGTACGCATGTAGAAACATTCAAACCCATTTGACTACACTGAGTTATACATTATATACATCTTTTGTTTACAAGATGAGTCATATAATGGTAAAAACTTAAGTGCCAAGCATAAAGATCCTTGACATTGTTAGCCTTATATTTATATAGTCCTATTCCCTTACCCAGCTGCAGAAGTATGTCTTGTAGTCTACGTCATATGTTTGTGCTTATAAGTATTATGTATTCTAAGTCATGTGTTTAAGCATTTAATTTTTATCTATTCTAAGTCATATATTTGTGCATTTAAGTTTTATGTATTCTAAGTCATATGTTTGTGCATTTAAGTTTTACGTAGTCTAAATCATATGTTTGTGCATTTAAGTTTTATGTAGTCAAAGTCATATATTTGTGCATACAAGTTTTATGCTGTTTTTTTTTTCATATCAAGATTTACTTATACTGTCTATTTGACCTTGATGTTGAGATTATGTTTTGTCTAAAATCTTAGTCTTGAGATTATATCTGTCTGAAATTTTTGTCTTGAGATTGTTTAAAATCTTGATGATGTTGAGATTACTTTTCAATCTTGGTTAAAAAACCTATGATAAAAACCTTTACACTAAAGGTGTTTGTATTGCAGACTGTGTATGCTTTACCTTTTATTGTAAATAAAATTGAATTATTTAAAACTCCATTCATTCAGCTTTCCCTTTTTTATGTTTCATATTTATTTGTTTTTCTATATTATTGGTCAATGAATCTAAACTTATGCAAACTTTGCTTGAGAATCAACATGTAAACAGCTATTAGAGTGGAATGAAAATTATTTCAGTATTCTAGTAAAGATGTAGTGTATACCCTGGACAATGGTCAATCCAATTTTACTTTTAGAAAAGTGTATTAACAAATTGAATGGACTACCTACCTGGTCAAATGATATTATGATGACTCTGGGTTTGCACACCACTCACTGCCATTATACAAGAAACAGAAGGGATGCATCTCAGTAGACTTAAAAATTAGGAGTAAAAGAAAATATGGCAAAAACTTGACATGCAGTTTCTTATTTCTATAAACAAATGTATGCACAACTCTCTAGGTACAGGTGTTACCCAAACAATACAGTAAAGAAGAAAACTTATTAAAATATTTCCATTTAATGGGATAAATACTTATTTTGATTTCTTTTTCATTGTGAAGCATTTAACTGTTTACATCCGTGCATAATGTTCTGTAACTGTAGAACTAGCTTACTAGTTGTTTTGTTCTTACGACTGCTGTCAAATTACAGTCAGTGAGCATCGACCTGTTCTAACACTTCATAATTTTCAAACAAAGGAAATAATGTTCATAGAGGAATTAGGTTCCGGATAATGTGACAGCTTCGCAGCAAAGTTTTCTTAAGTATGGGAATACAGCTTCTGGCGGTCATGAAACTTCTGTGAAAGAACGCACTGGAATTACTCTTTCAGGTCATAATTTGCTTGGAGGTATGTCATCTGGAGCTAAATCAGCTTCTGCATTAAATGGTGAACTGATGGTATTGAAAACTAGTTCCAAGATCTTGACGTCTTAAAATTTGCTATCAAATTCCACAATCAAGGAATCCAAATAAGTCTTGTAATTTTATCCATTTAACTAAAATTAGTTTCACCTTTCAGCTAAGGAAAATAATAAGACCCGATTTCACTCTCTGCCTCAAGAAGTGGAATAACTTTGTTTGAAAAGATTTAAGATGCAGATACATTTCATTTGCAAAAAAAAAACATTGTAATGTCTCCAATGATAAACATGAAGTCTGTCTTCAACTCTTCATTAGAAATATTAGTAACAAAGTCACAGTCAATGTCCTTCAATGAACCTAACTATTTTTTCAAGTACTTCTCGGAACTGCCAGTCATGGCCGGCAGATAATTGGAGGCCCTTGGCAAAGTGAATTTGGTGACCTCAACGAAATAAAATAAAAAAGCGACAACAGTAAAATGATTATTTATTACAAACCTATTTGTACTTCAACAATAACATTGAGGACAAGTTTCGCTATTTCTTCTCTACAATAATAAGAAAGAAGTCATTGCAAGGCCTTCACCAATTGGTGACCCTAAGCAGTTTGTCTATGCCTAAGGCTGGCCCTGTGCCAATAATAAGATCATTGAGAAATCTATTCTAACAATATATTTGATATTCAATGCTTTATTTTATTAAAAAGCCTGTTTTTCTTTTCTTAGTCAAAGCACGAGCTCCATTATCTTATCTTATATAATACAGACGTTACTTCAAAAAAGAAGATGATTACATTCTACCCGTCTGCCAAGTCACTGGTTTTCCTGGCTAGCTCAGGCAACCCATTCCATGCTCTAATAGCACTAGGGAAGGAGTATTTGTA
This sequence comes from Biomphalaria sudanica, assembly GCA_036873155.1. NCBI lineage: Eukaryota > Metazoa > Mollusca > Gastropoda > Planorbidae > Biomphalaria > Biomphalaria sudanica. The sequence continues at coordinate 1,164,849 of JAZGLO010001921.1, forward strand.
CAAATTTGTCCTAGCATATGGGACGAGGAATGTGCCTTTATTTTTGTGTCTTTCAGAGTATTTTATTAAGTTTTGTTTTTGTATTTGAAGACCATGATTCAGTGTTTTATGTATAGTTGCTACTTTACTTTTGAGTCTTCTGTCCTGAAGGCTTTCTAAATTTAATGATTTTACTAAAGGTGTTACTCTGGTTAAGTGTGAATATTCGTATGTTATGAAACATTAGTTGTTACACTAGCCATTTGTACAAGCCGACCCAACACTTTCAACACAGTTTTTGATAGAATTTAATAAATACTGGCCTGTGTTTGTCTTTGACTGAATGTTTCGAAATATTGCCATTAAGAATCTTTGTTTGCTTTAAACTTTTTAGAATGACGTTTAAAGACAATGTTTCTTTAGCCTCTTCATGATAAGAATCAGAAGTTTCAATTATTTCTATATCTATAGATATTTACAATTATTCATATAAATATATTTGCATTTTTATCTGTGTAATGTGTGGGAACACCTGATTTCTTTAAGTGTTGGCGGGCCGCATAAAACACTTACACGGGCTGCATGTGGCCAGTGGGTCGTAATTTGCCCACCCTGGCTCTATACTAAAATGATGTTAGCTATCATTTCGTTCTTTATTTTGACAGAGAAGTGAGCCATTTTGTTCTTTATTGATTGACAGACTTGCATCTTTGCTGTAACATTTTAAATAATCATCTGTGTTTAATTTAACAAACTTCAATAATATTCTACAGGACATTTCTAAATAAAGAAATCTGTTCATTCAATCAAATACTTATTTTTTTAAACCTCACTTCACCCTATCACACAAACATTGAACACAGTTTATAAAAGAGAAACAACTTTTATTGTCTAGTCATGTTAAAAGTGTTACATGTCTGTCAGGATAAAACACATTCTCCCGTGGGCACCACAGCAGGGCTTGTCTTGAGAGATAGTAATGACATCAACAGTTGGTAAAGAATAGATTCACTTTTGAATACCTATAAATAATGACATTTTTTTTTAGGTTCCAGAAAAGTCCAGCAAAATAAAAATAACTAATTATTATTTTTTACTACATTCTCGTGATTGGACCAGGTTGTGTCTCTCTGTTATAGTTATCTTGATGGACTTAGTGAACCAATTCAAGGCCATTGTCATATATGTATGAAAAACATAGGGTTGAAAAATGTAATCAATGTTGAGAAATGAGTAATGGAACACTACAATATGATCAACAGTACAATTAGCAAAAGGGAAAACAATTTAGCAATAAAAACATTATTTTGTTATTTACAATGTTAGGGGCAAAATATCTTTATCTTTTTTTTTAAATCCTTGTCATAGATGTACACAAAAACAACACAATTAACACTGATACTTATAATGATATATTGCAGAAAGCCTTTTCAAAAGTAGCCTTTGGATAATTCAAGACTTGATCATAAATTTTATATTATGCATTAAGCAAAGTAGAAAATATATATATAAAAAAAAAAAAAAAAAGAGACAAAAGATTAGCCTTTCTTTGGTTAGACCAAGAACTTAGGTCAAAGAATGAGGTCCAAGAACTTAGGTCAAAGAATGAGGTCCAAGAATGAGGTAGTTTTAAATCAAAGTGTTCCAAGGTAATAGAAATAGCTGCTTACTTTGCATCACTATGGTGAAGTCAAAATTACTCATCTCTGCTTTAGTTAGAACTAAGAAGTGACTTTTTCTAATGAATGTTTCAGTTGAAAATATACTAAGCCTTGATACAATAGAAACTCTCAGATGGACCATATACAACTGAGTCATTGTAAACTAATAATCAGAATATTAATTTTGAAACAGCCAGTTTGTCATGGTGGGTGCCTTTACAGAACATTCATTATAAACACACATAATTAAAATGGAAAAAAATCTGTCCATTCTCATCCTGTGGTTAGCCTGACTTTAATAGTACCTCAAGAGCTATAATCTAGCCAGCCTCTAGTATGTTAACAGTACATAAAAAAAAAAAAACTAGGGACACTTAGCAAGCTAACATATGCCTCCAATGATTGGGGCCATGTAACTAATGTGCCAGCTAAATAAAGAAGAAAGAAAATAACATGTTTCACGCCCTTCTACTGAAATCAACAATAGCACAAAACATTAAGGATCAAATTTGGGGGAAACCACTTGCATCAACATGACATAAGAAACATATGTAGAGATAAATTGTAGGTTTATTTATAAATATATTTATGTATAGATATATATATATATATATATATATATATTCATTTATTTATTTATATGTGTGTAAAATTATATTTATATAATATAAATGAACTAGCAAATGTTGAAAGCAGTACATTAAACATGAGTTGAAGCTATCACATATAGCATAGTAGTAAAGAATCAAGAGCGTCATTGCTGCCAGCACAGGGGAAACCAACAAAGGCTGTGAGACCTCTGACAAAGTATTTTGACTTTCATGATTCAAAGGAAGGAAATTGTCTGATAATGCAATGATTTCAAGCATGCAAACAAACAAAAAAGGTTTGCTCAGACCTTTTGACCAGTATTTGTATGTATAAATTTAAATTACAAATCTATCAGATGGGTGGGCATAATACTTAGTTGACTGTCCTTTCCAATGTGTGCTTTTAAGGGACAAAATCACATTGTAGTACCAAGACTTCATTTTATATATATTATAGCTTTTATATCCCGCTACTTTCATGCTTATAGCATGCTCAAAGCGCTTTTGGTCCAATCTCATTTGTGGACCAGTGGGGGGGGGGGGGGGGGGTATCTAGGAGTTGGTTTTCCGTGCTGCCTCTAGGCGCTCAGTAAACACAACTCTGCCCGAGTCGGGTGTCGAACCTCGAGCCCCCTTCTAGGGAGCCAAGCCAAGTTCAAGCGCACTTGGCCTCTCGACCACTTTAGAATGATGCAGAGTTTGTCTGGAGGTGTTTCAGTTTAAGTAATATACTAAACGTTACTAATGACATGTTTGAAACTAATTTAAACCTAATGAAACATAACAAACTGTATTTCAAACAATATGAAGCTTTTCAAGAGAATATTGGACATCAGCTGACCATCCCATTCATACAGAAATGTAGAAAGAGGGGAATGAAATATGAGAAACATTCATTGAAAACACTCGTATGTTGGTAAAAATATCACTAATTATACTATATACATGACTTGATCATTATCCCTCTTTAACTGAGCTTACGAAGTGTTCTAACATTCAACATCTACAACAAGGCAGCTCACTCCTTACAGCATCAATCAATTATGCAGTTTCTGTTTGTCTTCTTTTGAAATAAATTATGCCAACAAAATATGAACACAAATCTTGATTATGGGTTTGTTAGTTTTGTTTTATATTTGATTACAATGGAACCAGCCACTATATTTTTTTGTGATTAAATTCATAAAAAAATTGTATAAAGTAAAAATATTTGTAGAGAAGGCAATTACTGTTTTACTCTGTGTTTATTATTGTTTTTGAACATTATTTCTGATGTGTTTCAAAAGCCTTTACAACGGATGTTTCTACAATAACAATAATGGCTGATATTTTCACTTTTACTTTCTGTGATATGGTTTGCAGATAACTTTCTGGTACATTATGGATAAAAAACAAAACCAAGAAGATATGTCAGAAAACAAAATGGGAGCTGGGGCGAGTCAAAGAGCAATGAATGATGATGGAAGAAAGACTTGAAATGACTTTGATGCAAAAGGCATTCAATTGGAAAAATTGCAGCTTTTCAACAAAGAAAATGGATGCAGATATTTTTGTATATATACATGATGATATTACAGCATAGATAAGACACATCCCCAACTAGATAAACAATATTCTCAATCATATGAACAAAGGGAGTAATGAGAAAAGCATGCATATGCATGACTAAATGCATGAATCATAGGATGTAATCATCTTCTTTTTTGAAGTAACGTCTGTATCATATAAGATAAGATTTCCATTTCTTTTCTTTATAATGTACCAAATAATAACTTGCTCAGTGTTAGCAAATATTCTTAATGTGTTTCAGCTTTTGAAATGATAATTGTTAGTAACTGGTGCTAGCCAAATATTGTTTTTGTTTTTTAATCCGATATTGGAATTCTAAATTTTCATATAAAATACTAAAAAAAAATGATAACCTTGTATCACTAGACCTAGCCTATATTAAAAACTGTTTTCATTTCATGAATGATTTGTGATGGTAAATTTTGTAATAAATTTACTGTTTAATAATGTGAGTTGAAACATCAAAACTATATTTGAGTCTAGAGATTTACAAGTTGGGGATTCCTCTATGTGTTATGATTACGTTAGCATTGTTTGTTTTAGTTTCAAGGTTGTTCATGTTCATATTAACAAATAACAAGTTTATACAGAAAGAATAAAATAAAACAATAATAAAATGTTTAGCTATTATTCAATACAATTCATATAAATAAATCTTTTATGTATGATGGCGATAGAAACATCATCTATTCCTCCATGAAAGTTGTCAACAAATGAGATAATGAAAGATGCTGTGTGTAACGAAGAAATGGTTTCTAAGGTCGACTGAAGAAAGAATGAACATTGGACAGCATGTTGAATAAAGAAACAAATATTTGCACTTGTATCACAATCAACTTCCCCAGTCAGTCGTGTGACCCTCATGGGTCACAACCTTTCAACAAACACCACTTTACCCCCAGGACTAGTCCTAGGATCAGTTGGAGTAATGGGTCTGGGTTGATGAGTCTCACTAGTGGTCGGCTGAAGTGTCCTGTCCCCTTGCCCTTTCTGTATTCTAGTATCCCCTGAAGCAACTGGTTTTGGTTGGTGAGTCTGCCCATTGGTGGGAGGTGCAGTCCTGTCATTGTGCCCTTTTGGCATTCTAGAATCTGCTGAAGCAACCAGCTTGGGTTGGAGCGTCTGACCATTAGTAGGTTGAGCTTTGCTGTCATTTTGTCCTTTCACTACACGAGTAAGCACTACTGAATTATGTTTTTCCTTCACACGGTCCCTCATGTTCAGCCCACTGGTTATGAGCTCTCCAAAACCAGCCTGGTGAGCAAAAGCATACCCTGAGCGCACAGAACGGCCACTTCTGCGGATAGTAGAGTGGCGCAAGATTCTTAAGTCTCTGCCAAATTTAGATTTGGACTTCTTCATTCGCTGCCTGAGCCTGACTCTGTCAGAGAGGGTTGGGCAGACATTGGTGGTGTAGAACCTGTAAGCCACCATGGGCACAATAAGTACAGTGCTGGTAATCAAAAGACAGAACCAGAACTTGGACAGACCAAACACTTTGAAAGCCACTCCAGAGTACTTATAGCGAATAGCATCAGAATAGAAAGCCAAATGGAAGCAGAAGTAGTAAATAATACTGCCCCATATTACAAAGTGATTAAAACCTGTCCAGTAGCTAGTATCCAGAGCACACTGAAATAACAAAAAAAGAATTATTATTGTTTATATAATGTTTTAAATATTCATAGCCCTTCATTATTTATTTTATACTGTTTTTCCTAATCATGTATCAACTAAGCACTTTCCATATTCAGTTACATAATGGAAATGACCCCAAAGGTCAAATTTTCAATTCCAGTTTGTTTTTCAAAGTTTTAAAGCAAAAAAAATAAAATTTTTTACAGGACAACACTTTCTTATTTCAAAAATTTAGAATAATTAACAGGCACCAATTTTTACAACATAATAAATAAAACACAGCTTACAGCTAGTAAAAAAGTATTTAAAATCTTTTTTTAGATACAGGTAGTAAAAAGAACATGAAATTGACTTTCTGTCTAAAATGACACTTGAAAGAAACATGTCAACAATGCTGCTGGTTTCAATGTTGGCAGCAAGTTTTCTTGAATGAAATATAACTACAAATACAAGCCCAACCAAAGGTTTCCAGATCTTAATAGCCTTATAAATAAACTCTCACCCTGAGATTGACAGTCAAAACCAGACCTGCTGCCACTACTGTACCAAAGGATTGTACATCTGTTACATCCTGCCCATTCGAGTCTACGCCCATCAGAAAAGTCCCATAAGGAATGAAAAACAGGACCAGTGATGATATGACTCCTTCAGCAACGCTCCAGGAAAAGACTTTCTTATTAAACAATGTATTCTTCATGCCTGGTTCATACAATTTGGGATACCTCAGACAGTAGCTGTCATTGACATCCTGAAACACAAGGCTACATTTTAAAATTCACTTTATACAGAATTAAAATATACATACAATTTTAAATTAGCATTCAGAAATATATGTTAAGACTTATTAAAATTTAAAACCAAATAGGAAATCTCGGCCAAGTGAAATAAACTAATATTCAAAAATAATTTTGAATAAGCAAGAGTATTCAAAGGCACACTAAATAAAAATAATGTTCTAGACGACAGTCTTAAGGAAATATACATTAAGTGAGACTTCACTAATCAAAGTTTAGATAATGAGCAGAAAGATGTAATCTGATTTAATTTCTCAAAAGCATTGGATGACATTCACCAACTTTGCCTACTTCTAGGAGCTAAAATTAATTAAATCTATTTATCCAGGATTTCTTAATAGATAGTAATAAAATCATAAATGGTTCAGTCTTTATCCTACTAAAGTTTCTAATTTACATTAATAATTGACTGTAAAAGTCCTGAAATTTTTTTATTTTTTTTTACAAATGACTGCAAAGAACAAAAAAAACAACATTGAAACTAAAATTGTAACAAAATAAATAAGGTTTATTTGTCTTCTATATGGAAGGCCTTAAATTCAAGAAAACATTAAAAATAAAAGAATTTCAGAGCAGCTATATTTCAAAACAGATAAAATGAAATGATGTCTAGATACCTGTTAATCCCTAAGGTCACAACATGTTCAAATAAGTCCACCTTCCCTTTGTTTGGCTTTATGAAACTAAATATTACATTTAAACTGCTATTTTGAAACAACTCACCTGATCAAATATCCCCAAGACCAAGACTGGAAGTGATGTGTAAAACACGTTATAAAGAGAGATGAAAAATGGATCAAATAAAGTCTGTGGACAACAAACAAAAATACAGAAACTGTAAACAAAAACACAGAACTGTAAACAAAAACACAGAACTGTAAACAAAAATACAGAACTGTAAACAAAAATACAGAACTGTAAACAAAAATACAGAACTGTAAACAAAAAAAATTTTTAATTTATTTTGGTTCCAACAAATATGCAGCTTAAAACCAATAAGGGAAAGTGAGTCAATGTTTTCCATTAGTCTCACAGAAGTGAGACCTAATCTCATTTCCATTGACAAACTTGACATAGACTTTAGTTTTTGTCCTCAAAACTACTTTGCTGCTATAAAAACACCACAACTCAAACCCAGACTTCCGAATAGGGCATGGAGTGGTAAAGTAAATCAAGAAAGAGGAGATCATAAAATAATCAACTTTTTGGAGTGTCTTCAATACTAAAAACAAAATGAGTAGAAAGGCACATATACTAAAAATAATCAGAATGTCTTTAATAACACTTTGTAAATGTAGAAAACATGGAGTTTGAGACTCTTTAGCTGCCATTGGATTTAATTTATATTAGACATCAGCATTTAAAATGTAAACAAGCCTCCTATTCAATATACTTTAAACAGCAACCTATGCTCTTAAATATGTGCACCATTCAAAATACTCTTAAACATATGCACCATTCAATATATTCCAACCACCAACCCGTGCACCATACAAAATACCCTTAAACATCAACATGTGCACCATACAAAATATTTCTAACCACCAACCTGTGCAGAAAATCCGCAAAAAAAAGCAAACCAGAAATGACACAGTGTAAAGGCAAAATTTTTGTAGAAAAAATATTTCAGGAATTTGCACATTCTTAAGTAAGACCAGCGTCCATGGACCAGGAGCAGACGTTCCAGATACCTAAACTGCGCAATGGAATAGTCACTGGCCAGTACAGCCTGCATCCCTTCCTGTCCACTGATGCCTATACCAATGTGAGCCACTGCAAGGAATACAATGATTTTATAGTTAATTGGTAAAAGAGGTAATAAAAGGGAAATAATTAGCAATACAAATAGTGAGAATTTCTCTCTTGCAAATGACCAGCAATGATTTTTTTATTTTAAAAACTTGAAACAAAAATGTATCCAACAAATATTGATAGATGCAAACACAAGAAAAAAATCCTATCTTCTAATAGAAACAATAATGTGGACATACATCTCCCACTATTAGTTCTACTATGGCATTTAGTTTTAAATAAAGGCACATTAATTGGATAGCACATCAACTGTGACTGCAATACTGTCTGATAGATCCTGTTTTTTTTTATAAATTAAAAAAAAAAAAAAAGCAATCTTCGTTTGCTTGGGTCTTTATGGTGATTTTTTGTTACAAATGAAAGTAGGAGTGGTTGGGGTTAAGGAAAACTTTTAAAATATTTGAAAACCATGGCCAGAGTTAAAGTAAGGGAAAAATTTATTTTAGAAAAAGAGAGGTGGGGGGAGGGGGGGAGGATAAATGTAGTTTATACTCTGGTCACTGACTAGAAGTCTTACTTTTGATCATGCTAACATCATTAGCTCCATCGCCTATAGACAATGTGATGGACTTTTTGTGACGTTTGACTAGGTCCACAACAAGAGCTTTCTGTAGTGGTGTAACACGGCAGCAGATCACAGCCTTGCACATACAACCCAAGTTGAGCAGGATCAACTCCAATTCTGGTTTCAGGGCCTGCGCCTGCACAGGTACAAACATTATGTAAAGACAGCAAGAAGTCTACAGTTCCCTTTGAATTCTGTCACATAAAATCATAACTAGAGACACACCCATAAATTCTACTGTTACAGTCAGCTTCACCTATGTTTCAAAGTTTCTTTCACAGCAGAAATGTCTAATAAAAACATTTTCACTATAAGTTCATAAAAAAAAACTAAAAAAAAACCTATTAACTTATTATTTAATACTTTTCAGTACAACAAAGAATTTGCTTTCAGTGCCAATGCTAATTGTCTTTCTAGTAAAATTGTTTTCCTTGGGTAATAGTACTGTTTAACTGCTTAACATGCATGCCTAGATTAATACTTGAAATGCATAGGATGTAACTATCTTCTCTTTTGAAGTAACATCTGTAATATTGATGGGATAAGACAACATTTAACAGTTTTATTGTGTACATGATTGGTTGCTGTGACCCATTGACACTGATATAGTTAAACAAAATTTGCAGTACAATTACTAAAATGGAACAAGTTGTGGGTAAATTATTTGTACAGAAATCCAGAACTTAACAGGACAATTTCAGGTTTCAAATAAATTTCAATTGCTCTTAATTCTTCACTAAGTTCCTTTCCATTTGTATCTGATTGCTTTTCTGTAAGATCAGTTAATTTCGACATTCTGAGGTACAATTGGATTATGTTTCTAAAACTTTTTGTTGTTCATTTTTTTAAGGCTACTTATATTGTATACAAGTTCAAAAATTGCCTCCAGACCATGTTTAATATCTCGAATATACCAGTTAATACATTTATTGTTATATCAAGTATCAAATTTTGCTTTTGATTTGTCTTTGATGAGTGCAGTATTTCAGGTAGCCAAGCAAACCCAGTTGTGACCTACATTTTTTGGCACTACGATGCAGAAAAAAACAGTTTTATTCTGGTGGTCTGCACCTGTTTTTGGCAAGAACTTTTCTTTTGGTCTCAAATGCATCTCCAACGACCATCATGAGAGATCTTCAGATATTACTTTCAGAGGTCATCTGCTGTCAACTGCCTTCCACTATGCTAGTGAGGGTCATACCTGAGTTGATCAAAAGCTGTCAAATGGTGATTAGCACTTCTACACTCTACTCTTCAGAAGATCTTGGTTACATGTAACGTTATCTTGCCAGCATATGCCTATTATGGAGCAAAGGCATCTTCAATGGAAGCATTCAAGTAACCTTAGATGCCTCATATAGAACTATCAGGTCTCAGAGCCATACAAAAGTGAGGTTAGAACCACTGCTTTATAGACATTGACAGGGAAAGAGACCTATTCAGACATAATCTCATTTGGTGGTAACCAAAAAGCTCTTTAGGCCTTAGTCAGACGATTGTCTGTGGTGACTGGATTTAATTTAGGTTTCAGTATAAATTTACTCACGATGTTAATTTGATTGAATATATTATGCTATATAACAACAGAACAAATCCATTCTTTAATTTAGTATCTTATAAAATACAGACGTTACTTCAAGAAAGAAGATAAGTATTTCCTAAGCAGGTTCCTAGGTCAATCTAGTCATGCATGTTAACCCAAATCATTCACCATGGTCATTTATATTTTATTAAACTAATATTTTTTTTTTAGATAAAATTTAACCTTTGTAATACAAAAATAGAAAGAGCATTTACCAGGCTATGTCCATTGATGACTAGAGCAAAATCTCCAAACTCTTCTTCTGGTAAGGCAACATTGCCATTTTCCACATTTTGTCTGTTAGCATGCACATCTGTTTTGGCTGACCCGTTACGGAAGGCCACATCATTTGCTGGTCTCCTGTTCTTAGCAGCATCGATTTCCTCAAGCGCCTTCTTCATCTGATTCTCCACTTCTTCAAGACTTTCACCATCAATTATAAATGGTTCCTCCATCTCATCAGTTAGCAGACGGCATGAATAACCAATGTTGATGGCAGTCTCTGTGAAAATATAGACATTTGATTATAACTTCTTAAAATAAAATAAAGCATAACTTTCTTGAAGTTTAAAAAAACAATATTTTATAATTGTAAATTTAGAGCTAATTTGTAGGGGAAAAAACAAATCAAAGGTCAGCACAAAGAATATGACTAATTCAAATGTCTATTTTTAGATGTTCCTTCTTTTCAAAGAAGATAATTATGTCCTAAGCATATCCTTGTCTAAATCTGGTTGTGCATGTTAATTAGAGACTTAGACTATGCTAAGCCATAGGAATTCCTGGCTGATTCAGGCAACCCACTCCATGCTCTAATGGTTTACTAAGTTTAATAAACACCATAACTATTTCAACCAAAATGTTCAAAAATAAAAGTTGTATAATTTACACACACACAAATTTAACATCATGATAGAAATCTTTAAACAAAATACCAAAGTTCTCAAATGAATTCTTTGGGACAACAACACTGTTATAATAGGTGTAGTTCTAAGATTCCTGTCATAATAGGTGTAGTTCTAAGGTTCTAATGATGATAGTTTAAACAGCACTTTTCTATATAACTCTCATAGGTCAAGAAAAACTGTCCCCACCTCTGATATGTGGATGTATTCAAACAGACCGCAAAGCAGGCGACATGGATGTTAACTACTAAGAAGATATAGTGCTAGATCTCAGGAACAGCCGTAGATCTCACGAACAGCCGTAGAGCTCAACAGCCCTAGATCTCACTAACAGCCATAGATTTCACTAAAGCACTAGATCTCACTAACAGCCCTAGACTTCACTAGATTGCACTATGTTGAGAGATGGTGACAAGGAATGCTATGGATGGGCCTCAGCTCTTGAAGAAAAGCATGCCAAACTAAAACGGCTGGTTCTTCAACCATCGAAACATATGCCACCCTAACCTGCATTACATGTGGACAAAAATGTCTCTCCAGAATAGGGCTTTAAAGTTTCATAAAAAAGTGTTTTACCAGATGAACACAGTTGTTCTACAACTGAAGGATGGCCAACAATACTACCAGTCAAATGTTTGGATGGTTAAGTCTGTCTCAGCTCTTAGTTTCAACAGACTGACCTTGTTTGTCTCCAGTCAAAACCCAGATCTTAATACCAGCCAAAGCAAGATTGGCTATTGTCTCTGGAACTCCGTCTTGAAGTTTGTCTTCAATAGCTGTGGCTCCTAAAAGAATCATGTTTTGTTCTATTTCCTCATAGACAGCATCAAGTTTGGCATCACGGTCATCCATCGTTGTACTGGAACACACAATGGCATTCAATTTCATATGCACTGAAATGTTCTCAAAGAATATATCAAATCGCAATCAATCCCTTGTTATGTATAGTATTTAATATAAGATATTTGCTTGATGTAAGGTGTTTAAGATGGTCAACTGATGTATGATGTACAACTGAAAATCAGTACTTGATCAAATAAAAAAAAGAAGACTTTTTTTATATTTAATTATTAGGTTTTCTATTTAAGTCTTTGTATTTTTTTTTATTTTTTTTAAATAAAAACATTTTTTAAAGTCTTACATCACTAATTGATTATAACTAAAAACTTACAAAAAAACACTAAACAATTTTTTTTTTTTTAAATTCTGAAAAGAAAAAAAATAACAATACAACTTTATCAAATATATAGCTCAACAAATAAATTCATCAAAGTTCACTGGGTTACCGAACTAAGTGCTTTCTGTTGAAACAAAAACCAAAATTTAGGTTCATTTCCAGTTCAAACTCTATAGAATGACTTTTTTAAATGACAGAATTTCCTTAAGGAAAAAATAATAATTACCTGGCTTCATGGTGTTTTTCTTTCCAGACTTGATAGTAGGCATCATCAATATACTTGTGTGCTAGGACTAGAGTTCTGAGACCAATTTGGGCAAAGTCCTAAGGACAGACAAAAGAAAGCATGCATCAAGAACTCTGGCTTGGTAGATCCAGAAGTATCAAAACTTAGTCAAGTAAAACTAAAAGTAGAATACTGACTAAAAGTGTTTAAAAAAATGTCACAATGTTTGTATTGACATTCATTAGAAATATGTTGGTTTTCAGTCTGTTTATAACACTGTCAATTTTGTCAATGTTCCTTAGCAATTTGTGTGCTGTGTTTAGAGAAACAGCATGAACTCTATGTGCTGTGTTTAGAGAAACAGCATGGACTCAATCTATACTCAGGTGTACTTCAAGGAACAGTCTTGGGTCCACTACTATTTTTAATTTTTTTTAATTTACATAAATGATTTACCAAATTGCATTAGTTCAGGAACAAAAGTCAGATTATTTGCAGACGATTGCATAATATATAGAACAATAAAAACAACACAAGACACAGATATTTTACAAAGAGAATTAGATGAATTACAGAAATGGGAATCAAATTGGAGCATGCTTTTCCACCCAGAAAAATGTCAGTTGTTAAGAGTAACAAAAAAACTAAAACTAATTAATTCCACTTATCTTATTCATGGCAAACCAGTAACACAGACTAAAAAAGCTAAATACCTAGGTGTTATAATAAATGAAAAACTGTCATGGAATCCACATATTGATGAAACTATAAAAAAAATCAAACAAAGCATTAGGATTTATTAAAAGAAATTTCTATAAATCAAATAAGAACATAAAACTAAAATGTTATTTAACCTTGGTTAGGCCAATAATAGAATATGCATCCTCCATTTGGGACCCCTCAACTCAAGATAACATTAAGAAACTGGAACAGACACAAAATAGAGCAGTGAGATTCATAACAAATGAATATTCACATTTGACTAGAGTAACACCTATAGTAAAATCACTAAATTTAGAAAGCCTTCAGGACAGAAGACTCAAAAGTAAAGTAGCAATTATACATAAAACACTGAACCATAATCTTCAAATACAAAAACAAAATTTAATAAAATACTCTGAAAGACACAAAGATAAAGGCACATTCCTCGTCCCAGATGCTAGGAGAAAATTTGTACAAATACTCCTTCTTCCCTAGTGCTATTAGAGCATGGAATGGGTTGCCTGAGCTAGCCAGGAAAACCAGTGACTTGGCAGAATTTAAGTCATTGGTTAATATGAATGACTAAATGCATGACCTGTAGGACATAATCATCTTCTTTTTTGAAGTAACGTCTGTATTATATAAGATAAGATATGTGCTGTGTTTAGAGAAACAACAAGAACTCAATCTATTTGCTGTGTTTAGAGAAACAGCATGAACTCAATCTGTGTGCTGTGTTTAGAGAAACAGCATGAACTCAATCTGTGTGCTGTGTTTAGAAAAACAGCATGAACTCAATCTGTGTGCTGTGTTTAGAGAAACAGCATGAACTCAATCTATGTGAAGTGCTTAGAGAAACAGCATGAACTCAATCAATGTGAAGTGTTTAGAGAAACAGCATGAACTCAATCTGTGTGCTGTGTTTAGAGAAACAGCATGAACTCAATCTATGTGCTGTGTTTAGAGAAACAGCATGAACTCAATCTGTGGGTGTAGTGAGAAGCAATCCTACTTACATTCAAATGGTTTGTAGTGAGTTCCTTCAACTCATTACACTTCCTGTCCAGAAGGTCAAACATAATTGTGTCTGCTCCTTTACTCAGGAGTTGAATCTTATTGTCTTTCCTCACAATAACCTGGTGAACAAAGACACAATCATAGAGACATAAACAAAGCCACTAAAAAAGAAAGAAATGAAAATCAAACAACAAATGTAAAAAAAAAAGTGCATAAAAAGTGAATTGTACAGAAGGGAAGACAATCTGAGACCAACTTACAGACATTCTTTTTCTAACATTGTTAAAATCAAGAATATTCAACAGTTCATAAGTTTCTTCTTGACCTTGAACTTCTATTGTAATGGTACTAGGTGTTCTGGACTGGAAGAAACATACAATTGTCAGTAGTTTCAATGGTATACAGCTACAATACCTACTCTAATAATTCTTAGCTTATAAAAGGCTTTGTTTTTTAATTTACTATCTCATTCTTTATCTATTTACTACGTCTGTCAAAAAAACAAACAAACATTGTGGTAGTTCTTACTTTAAAAACAAAGCCAAAGTTTCTAGCAGCAGAGACTAAAGCTCCTTCATCAGGCGATTGTGCTTGGTACTCCAGAGTTCCTAAAAGATAGAAACATAAAAAGTAAAGAGTCAGTTCTGTCTACTGTGTACAAGAGTAAGGCAAAGAATTCTTATAAGTTGACCTTCAAGTTGGACATTTTAAAAACTGCAGTTTGAATATATTCATATATACAAGCTAACTAACAAGTTGATCTTACAGAGACTGCCTTTTTATGAGAATGCTTTCTGTTTAAGGCATACATCAAGTAAATCCTAGGCTCAGAGAATGCCATTTATTTATGAGAATGCTTTCTGTTTAAGGCACACATCAAGTAAATCTTAGGGTCAAAAAACAAACTTTCTACCAATACATGAACTTGAGTGTTAAAACTACAAGGTCAGAAAGTTACCATCACTCTTGAATTCAGGCATGACAGTATGGCACAGAGACAGCAGTTTGAAAAACATGTGGGTTATTTCATTATTGTTGCTTCTTATTTCCTCCACGAGGTTAGAGTCGTAGAACTCAAAAGATTTCTCAGCATAAGGATTCCAGGACAAATCAACTTTAGGAGTCTTCTGGTATGAATCAAAGAAAGAGACATAAAAGTAATCACAAGTCATACATTGCACATTGCACTATAGCTTAGAACACAAATTTTTGCTTTTTTTTTTTTTTTTTGGTACTGATTTTACTTGAAAACCGAAAAACCAATTGATCAATTTCAAATTAAAAAAATGAAAAAAAATGGTTAAAATTAAGAATTTTGTTTTAAATATTTCTAACAAATATCTAACTGGATATTTTTATCACATGTACTAACTAAATACTAAGGAGAAAATCTAAAATTGTTTTTTTTTTATTGTACAACACATGAAACTGTATGCATTATCATGTTTCCATTTCTTTAAAAAAAAAAATTTTAAAAAGTCTCCCAAAATAAAGCAAAACAAACAGAAACAGAATTTAAACAAAAGAATCATGTTTTACTTTTTCCTTGACTGCACCTTCAACCTCTTCCTAATTAAAAAAAAAATAAATTTAAAAATGATTTGATCCAATCTCTTTCATAGATAAGAGACAGAGAAGAAATTGGGAGAATGTTTCCATGCTGCTTTTGGGTGTTGAAGCAAACAAAACTCGAGTCAAATTTCCAATTAAAAATACCTAGTTTGCAGTAAGATTTAAGCTTGAAGCCCCTTAGTTAGAAAACAAAGGGGTTTATCCCATAGATTTCATGTTATTCAATTTTTTTTATGGCCAAATAAAATCTTTTTTGAAATGGTAATCTTAATCTCAGAATCTCTTGATATTTAACTGAATGTATAAAATATTTCTTTACCTCTGTTACTTCTAAAGCATTGCCCTCAGAATCCACAGGATCACCATAGGAACGTCCATTAATAGAGCATTTATTGAATGTCATTATATTCTGTGAGACAGGAGAAGAAATCAAATTAAGCAATCAAACCAGGATAAAAATTTTAATTTCTCCTCTAAGAATTTGATTATTTCTCTAATTGTATGAAATTTCAATTGATACGGAAGCAAGAGTTGTTTCAATCAAACCTGGGTTAAAGTTCCTGTCTTATCAGAGAAAATGTACTCAATCTGCCCTAACTCCTCATTCAGAGTAGTGGTTCTTGCTTTGGCTGGTGTATCTTTTTTATCATAGTACATTTTCACATCCCAGTTGATCCAAAGACTGTGAGCAAGACGAATAATTTCAACACTGCAGGAAGAAAACAAACAACAGTTATTAAACATAAAAATAGTGTTTTAATAAATACCATAAAAATATGTGTATGCAATCATAAGCTAAGGATGCAGAGTGTCAGGACATAATTGAAACAGAGATAGAGAAACATTATTACACTTTGATTACTTATACCATAAAATTTACGAGGTCCTTAAATCTTTAAGAGTTGTGCTTTTTATGCATCCAAATGCACAATGTCACTATGGCCAGTGCTTACCTTACATAAAGAGATATAGGCACTACAGTGTTTAGAATGATAATGTAAGATAAAAACACAAGGACGGCAATGGTCACAGATCCAGCAGCCTTCTCTGAAGACACAAAGGACTCCCAGGGGAGGTAAGCCTGAAAGTTGTGCCCAGTCATCAGCTCCCATATAACACATGCTATGGTACAGATCAGGCACATGACCACCAAAAACAAAAATATCTGCAGACAAAAGGAGCATAATAAATGCATGTCTTGAAATAGTAAGAGCATAAAGACTCATTCAATGGGAATTTAAAAAAATAAAATACATGATATATTTTTTTAAAAACTCAAAGCTTATCTGGTAAAAAGCTTGAACACACTATTTCTCCCACACCCATTCTCAGCTCAAGTTACAACATTACACAATTGTACACAGCAGAAATAAACTCTATTGAACTATAGTACTGAAAGAGATTTACACAAGCTCCAGGAAATCCAGCAAAAGGAACCTGATGTGATTTTAATAGAAGCTCCAGGAAATGCAGGAGATCAAAAGGAACCTGATGAAATTTTTACAGAAGCTCCAGGAAATCAAAAGGAACCTGATGAAATTTTTACAGAAGCTCCAGGAAATCAAAAGGAACCTGATGAAATTTTTACAGAAGCTCCAGGAAATCAAAAGGAACCTGATATGAGATTTTTACAGAAGCTCCAGGAAATGCAGGAGATCAAAAGGAACCTGATGAGATTTTTACAGAAGCTCCAGGAAATCCAGATCAAAAGGAACCTGATGAAATTTTTACAGAAGCTCCAGGAAATGCAGGAGATCAAAAGGAACCTGATGAAATTTTTACAGAAGCTCCAGGAAATCCAGGAGATCAAAAGGAACCTGACGAGATTTTTACAGAAGCTCCAGGAAATCAAAAGGAACCTGATAAGATTTCCATTTAGACCTAGAAGCCTGAGCTAAATCCCTCAAGTTCACTCTTCCACCACACTTATCCCATTCCTAACGTAACCCAACTTACTCCAATAATCAGAAGATTCATAAGCCTATCAATATTGGTCCTTTTGAATTTAGATTTCCCACTGTTCATCATCAGCTTTGTGTCCCTGCCAGCAAATACCACGAGCCCATAGCACCACTGAGTGTTGCGCAGGATACAGCCGCGCAGCAGTATCTTCTCATTATCAAGGGAATAGGTCTTGTTGTTCCACTGCATTTTGCCTTCAAATTTACTCAGCCTGTTGTTTGGTGGCTCACTGGTGATTTCAGCTGTGTGGTTACAAGAGCATTTAATTATCCATCACAGGTGTGCAAGAACTAATTATGTAGCTCATTTTAATAGATTTTTTTTTTTTAAATCATAAGAATGGCTTTTAGAGCTATTAGAAATTAATTGGAATGCAGAGCATACTAAATTGTAAAAAAATTATATTCATATATTAATAGACTAAACAACAACTGCAGATTTTTTAGTTGTTTTTTTTTAAAGCTTTATTTTTATAATTTTTTTTTCATATACATTGAACACTTAAGGGCATGTATAATATTAAAAATTTCTTTGGACAGTTTTGATTAAAGACTATTTCTTTAAAAAAAAGACAAGTGGTAATTTTAAAATGCAAAATGTTATTTTTAAAAATGTCAATAAATCTTTTTTTAAAAGTCAAATATGTTTGATAATGCTAGTAGAAACCATAAATTCAATATTGTAATTACCATTAAACTCTGCCAACTTTGTCAAGTCATCTCCCAGTTCTGATGTATCTTCAAGAGCTTGGCGTACTTTCAAATTGGTTTCCCTTCAAAGACAAAGACAGTTAATTGTAATCTTGTTTATAAGATAACTTAGTACATCACTAACTTTTAATAAGACCATGGTACTATGTAAACTGTATAGAATCAAATCATATAAGTCATTTAACTAACCTTCTTATTTGCAATAAAATTTAACCTATTTAAAATACAAATATAGCAATGCTAATTTTGTATAAATGACTAATGTTAATCTGCTTAAGAGACAAAATCTAGTCTGTCCTATATCTTAACAGTCTAATTAAGCAGTCTCAATATAACATAAACTATGTCCTATAGCTAATTCAGCATTATATCTCATTATAAAATAAACTATGTCCTGTATCTTACCTGTCTAATTAAGCAGTCTCAATATAACATAGACTATGTCCTGTATCTTACCCATCTAATTCAGCAGTCTCAATATAACATAAACTATGCCTTGTATCTTACCCATCTAATTCAGCAGTCTCAATATAACATAAACTTTGCCCTGTATCTTACCCATCTAATTCAGCAGTCTCATTATAACATAAACTATGCCCTGTATCTTACCCATCTAATTCAGCAGTCTCAATATAACATAAACTATGCCCTGTATCTTACCCATCTAATTCAGCAGTCTCAATATAACATAAACTATGCCCTTTATCTTACCCATCTAATTCAGCAGTCTCAATATAACATAAACTTTGCCCTGTATCTTACCCATCTAATTCAGCAGTCTCAATATAACATAAACTATGCCCTGTATCTTACCCATCTAATTCAGCAGTCTCAATATAACATAAACTTTGCCCTGTATCTTACCCATCTAATTCAGCAGTCTCAATATAACATAAACTATGTCCTGTATCTTACCCATCTAATTCAGCAGTCTCAATATAACATAAACTATGTCCTGTATCTTACCCATCTAATTCAGCAGTCTCAATATAACATAAACTATGCCCTGTATCTTACCCGTCTAATTCAGCAGTCTCAATATAACATAAACTATGCCCTGTATCTTACCCGTCTAATTCAGCAGTCTCAATATAACATAAACTATGCCCTGTATCTTACCCGTCTAATTCAGCAGTCTCAATATAACATAAACTATGCCCTGTATCTTACCCATCTAATTCAGCAGTCTCAATATAACATAAACTATGCCCTGTATCTTACCCATCTAATTCAGCAGTCTCAATATAACATAAACTATGCCCTGTATCTTACCCATCTAATTCAGCAGTCTCAATATAACATAAACTATGCCCTGTATCTTACCCATCTAATTCAGCAGTCTCAATATAACATAAACTATGCCCTGTATCTTACCCATCTAATTCAGCAGTCTCAATATAACATAAACTATGTCCTGTATCTTACCCATCTAATTCAGCAGTCTCAATATAACATAAACTATGCCCTGTATCTTACCCATCTAATTCAGCAGTCTCAATATAACATAAACTTTGACCTGTATCTTACCCATCTAATTCAGCAGTCTCAATATAACATAAACTATGTTCTGTATCTTACCCATCTAATTCAGCAGTCTCAATATAACATAAACTTTGCCCTGTATCTTACCCATCTAATTCAGCAGTCTCAATATAACATAAACTATGTCCTGTATCTTACCCATCTAATTCAGCAGTCTCAATATAACATAAACTATGTCCTGTATCTTACCCATCTAATTCAGCAGTCTCAATATAACATAAACTATGCCCTGTATCTTACCCATCTAATTCAGCAGTCTCAATATAACATAAACTATGCCCTTTATCTTACCCATCTAATTCAGCAGTCTCAATATAACATAAACTTTGCCCTGTATCTTACCCATCTAATTCAGCAGTCTCAATATAACATAAACTATGCCCTGTATCTTACCCATCTAATTCAGCAGTCTCAATATAACATAAACTTTGCCCTGTATCTTACCCATCTAATTCAGCAGTCTCAATATAACATAAACTATGTCCTGTATCTTACCCATCTAATTCAGCAGTCTCAATATAACATAAACTATGTCCTGTATCTTACCCATCTAATTCAGCAGTCTCAATATAACATAAACTATGCCCTGTATCTTACCCGTCTAATTCAGCAGTCTCAATATAACATAAACTATGCCCTGTATCTTACCCGTCTAATTCAGCAGTCTCAATATAACATAAACTATGCCCTGTATCTTACCCGTCTAATTCAGCAGTCTCAATATAACATAAACTATGCCCTGTATCTTACCCATCTAATTCAGCAGTCTCAATATAACATAAACTATGCCCTGTATCTTACCCATCTAATTCAGCAGTCTCAATATAACATAAACTATGCCCTGTATCTTACCCATCTAATTCAGCAGTCTCAATATAACATAAACTATGCCCTGTATCTTACCCATCTAATTCAGCAGTCTCAATATAACATAAACTATGCCCTGTATCTTACCCATCTAATTCAGCAGTCTCAATATAACATAAACTATGTCCTGTATCTTACCCATCTAATTCAGCAGTCTCAATATAACATAAACTATGCCCTGTATCTTACCCATCTAATTCAGCAGTCTCAATATAACATAAACTATGTCCTGTATCTTACCCATCTAATTCAGCAGTCTCAATATAACATAAACTATGTTCTGTATCTTACCCATCTAATTCAGCAGTCTCAATATAACATAAACTATGTCCTGTATCTTACCCATCTAATTCAGCAGTCTCAATATAACATAAACTTTGCCCTGTATCTTACACATCTAATTCAGCAGTCTCAATATAACATAAACTATGTCCTGTATCTTACCCATCTAATTCAGCAGTCTCAATATAACATAAACTATGCCCTGTATCTTACCCATCTAATTCAGCAGTCTCAATATAACATAAACTATGTCCTGTATCTTACCCATCTAATTCAGCAGTCTCAATATAACATAAACTATGCCCTGTATCTTACCCATCTAATTCAGCAGTCTCAATATAACATAAACTTTGACCTGTATCTTACCCATCTAATTCAGCAGTCTCAATATAACATAAACTATGTTCTGTATCTTACCCATCTAATTCAGCAGTCTCAATATAACATAAACTATGTCCTGTATCTTACCCATCTAATTCAGCAGTCCCAATATAACATAAACTTTGCCCTGTATCTTACCCATCTAATTCAGCAGTCTCAATATAACATAAACTATGTCCTGTATCTTACCCATCTAATTCAGCAGTCTCAATATAACATAAACTATGTCCTGTATCTTACCCATCTAATTCAGCAGTCTCAATATAACATAAACTATGTCCTGTATCTTACCCATCTAATTCAGCAGTCTCAATATAACATAAACTATGTGGTTCACTAGTTGAAAGGAGAAGCAAATCTGCCTGAAATGAATAAAGTGAACACAAAATTAGAATGAAAATATTTTGTGCCAGAGAATGTTTTGTTCCCTTTTGAACATCTCCTGCCACTTTGAAATGCAGAAAAAAAAAATATATATATATTTCTTAAAGCCAGTTACTTTGAATGAAACCTCAATGTTAACCATTGAGCTGGTATGACATTTTTATTACATCAAAGCTGACACACAATTTTTTTTCCATTTGCCTAACAGTTATCATCCTCTTTTTTAAAAACATTTTAACAGATTTAAATTTTAAAAAAAATTATGTTATATTTCCAAGACATTTAAAAAAAATCTGTTTTCAATTCAGGCCTAGGAAGCCATGGAACATCATTATCAGAATTTGATGTATTTATATTCTTCAAAAAAAATTCTTTCTAAGATGTTCCAGTAATGTAAAGTTAACATTTCCCCCTTTAAAAAAACAAAACAAAAACTCCCTGTACTTATATGAATTCCCAGTTCCAAGATTTTCTTTCATACCCTTTAGAAAATTAATTAGTAAAGATGTTGGAAACATTGAAATGCATTGCAATTATGTATGAATCATTTATTTTAAAACATTATGACAGAGATTTGGATCCATTTGACAAAATAGTTAAAGCAGAGATGTGTATGTATTAATATGGTACTTTGTACTTAAATGTGAATTTTTTTTTTTTAAATAAATAACTGATTCAAATATTTATCAACAAAATAAATATAACTAAATAACAATTGAGAACATTCTCCCAGTTTGAGTTGAGTTTTGGCACAACGACAAAATTTAGGCCATGTCGTGCCCGCATTCTCCCAGTTTCCTGATGATGAGTAATGTGGCAGATAGAAACTCACATTTAGAATATGAAAGACTATAAAAAAAAAAATTAAAAGAAAATAAGAATCAACATCAATCTAATTAGTCAACAATAATGCACAGTTCTTTTAACACTGTCAAAAAAAAGAATTACTTAGAAAACAGAAAAAAAAGAGAGAGAGTGCTTGTAAAGCTTGTTAGAATCTACTAAACTGAACAAGATCCAGATAACAGTAACAAGATTACCATGAATAGTTATACATCATAACAAGCTAAGGGGAGCTACTCAGCAGCCAGACTGTCGGTCTCAGCCCTTTACTTCCCAGCCCAAATGATTGGACCAGTGAAATAACTCAATTATTTATCTCTAGGGCATTTTCTTTTTAAATAATGAAAGCAAAATAAATATTCCAAATAATAAAAAACTAAAAAAAAGAGCACAATAAAGTTTTTAAAAAATAGCTGGGTGACAAAACTCAAAAAAGAAAGGCCACAAATGATATTTGTTTTGGTTTTTATAAATTAAATTGCCATTACACAATAATGGGAGAAAAAAACTAGGTCAATGAGATGATGGTCCACAGCTTAGTAGAGAAGTTTATAAATCTTTTAATAAAAAAGAAGACTAATGTACTTTTTTAAAAAATTGAATTATAAAATAATGTAAACTAGTAGACAGAGGATACGGTTTAAATGAAATTAAAATTACACATTTATGTGGACATTTACTCTGAAAACATAATCAGGTACTTGTTAATTTTATTTGGATCAGACTCTTTAGCCAATACAAACACTGTGTGAAATGTTACATATTTAACTAATTCTATATATTTTCATCAAAATTAGCCAAAATGACTGAGAAAAAAACTGAATTCACTAGCATCTTAGTTTCTCAAAGATGGTATTTATATGAGGCTAATAGTTACATTTTGTTTGCGTGTGAAGAAATTAATAGTAAATAAAATAAATGAGAAATGGACGAGCTCTCATCCAAATCACAAGAAAGATGACGCTTACTATAAGCTATCCCGACAAGACCAACGTCTAATCTTTCGACTCAGGACTGGACACAACAGAATGCGACAACACATGTACCCGAAGCTCAAAATTGGAACCAGTGAAATCTGCCCATGTGGAGTATCACCAAAGAATGCAGACCACGTCCTCCAAAACTGCTCTCTTTACCAAGAGGCCCATAAAAGACATTGGCCCCAAATCACCCCAATAGAAAGGAAACTATATGGAGAGCTCCCTGATTTGGAAACCACTGTGCAGTTCATCTCATATATTGGTCTAGCCATCTAAACACTCCAATGAGAATGAAGAAGAAGAAGAAGAAGAAGAGTTTGTGTGTGTGTATTTTATTTTTGTGTTGTTGTTGTTCTAAGTAAAAAAAAAAAAAAAGGATTTATTAAAAAGTAAGAACAATTCAATACAATGGGGGGAAAAAAAAGATAACCACACTTTCAGGAAATAAGCTCTAAGATAAAAGAATTATAAACAAATCTTTTCAAATCTATTATTGAGTTATATCTTTGAAAACCAAAAGAAGGCAGTGGTGAAGTAACTCACAGCAATGAAATCATTGTTCTTGAGCAGTATGATGTCTCCAACGTTGACTTTGTGCCACCTCTCCTCCACTATCTTCCTGTCTCTCAGCACGTAGGACCTCCTGTTGTTCACCTGGTCATCACTGCGGTGACGTTGCTAGAGGCAAGCAAACAAAGCAATCAGAGAACATCTGGATGGACAAGATTCTAGTTCAAACTGTCTATATCCCAAAAACTACTGCTATCAGCTTATTGTGAAACAAATAAATGATGGTTCTTTGACTTATTCATTAAGTACATTTATGACCCCAATCAGTGCTCTTGAGTATACAAGTCAGTGCTAATAAAGACTATAGTATATTTATTTAAAAACAACAACAACACTATGTAAAACATGAGGCTACAACAAACCAGTAGAAACTATCCAAAGTGAAAATCATGAATGCTTAAACTGCTGGGTATTTTTAACACAGATATTGTTTGTTTCCCCCCCCCCCCCCCAAAAAAAATATAGTAATAACAGAGACTATTTAGAGACAGTCTTCACCCTATGAGATTTCATCATAAAAATATTTATTTATTTATTTATATAAACAATGACCAGGTGTAACTGTTAACTTTCTTTACTTTCAAGTTATTCATGAAAAATGTGACATTTATGGGGGATTTATTAATAAAGTATTAGCTGTTTCACTTTATAAACATCATCAAAAGATTTCCCTGTTGACATTTAGAGAAACAAAAAAAGGTGAACTAGCGTGCTAGCTGATTGTAGTGAGTTACAAAAAGAAACAATTAAAGAAGCTTGTGACCTATCTTCTGAAGCTCCCCCTTCACCTCTGGGACAATGTGCCGCTACTTAGTCAGTTCTCTGGTTTGTTGAAGCCTTTCTATTAAAAGAAGAATCTTGAACACATAGACCCAAGCAATGTATGCAGTATGAGCATGCACTATACATCTTACAAGCACATTTTATTTCTCAAGTAATACAGCTAATTAATGATTTTGACCAGAAATACTAGAATTATAATTTGCATTAATATTTTTAAAAAAAAATAACTTTAATTTTAAAAGTGAAAAAAATATATATTATGGCATGCTAATTACAATTAAAACTAAACTAATTATAGTAATTATGCTATTAAGAAGGAATAACTTTTTAAAAATTTAAATGTGAAATGTAAATAAACACAAAGAAATCCAACAATTTTTTCAAGTTCAAGCATCAATTATAAATCATCAGAAGTCAAGCATTAGAATCAAGCATATCTACTATTTAGCACTAAAGGAAAGCCTATGTTAATTATAAATGTTAACAAATCAAGCACGAAGCAGTATCCATCTGTGAGTTAATGTTGTTTTCTATGAACAATACATAATTCAATACAAATAAAACTATATTCTCAGGCTTCTATATTTCTTTTGTTTATTTTGCAGATATTTTCTTCTAAATAAAAAAAAATATAAAAAATATATTAAAAAAGCCCATATGAAATACTAAGCCTTTAGTTTTGATTTTGTTTTGTGATTGTTTTCAAAATCACAGTTATATTAACACAGTCTCAATTTTATAATATATCAAGAACTGAACAGACTATTTACTTTTCTAACACTGAGGTTTAACCTTAAACACTTTTTTGCTAGTTCCTTTCTTTGCAGAGCCTTGGCTGCATATTATTTAATACAGGAAGGAAGGTTTGTAAGAGAAATTCAAAATGCTGGACATGAATACAGGAGATATTGCTTTTGCTAGACTAAACTGATCTAAGGCTAAAGCTTCTGAAATAAAGCACAGAAATGGTCTAACAGACTGGTCTTCCAGCTTTCTTATCTTGAGAAGCAGAAAAAATAACATCCAACTTTTAAAATGTTGCCTAAAAATGTTTCTATTAACTCAATATTGCAATATGTTCATTGAATCTGATTGGCAGCTGGAAGTAAGGCTCAAATGAAAGCTAATTATTTACAGCACAGACTGCTGATACTAAGAAATATTATGTTATATGCATGCACTGATAAGTAGACATTTTGACAAGTGTTTGAATACAGTTTATTCTTGAACTAAAAAATGGGAAACCCCTGGAGGACATCTTTCGAAGAAAATAAACCTTGTAAACATTCTCTATGATTATAACTGCAACAGCCTAAAGCTGTAAAAATTACCAAAATTGACTTTTTTTTTTTTTTTTTTTTCAACATAATACACTACTGTTTTATAAATAAAACAAAAAATACCAGCCAACTAAGTTTTATAGCAAGTCAAATGTTATCTACAAGACAGGTACATCTACTCTACTGAATAACCTATTTAATATCATGCACATTTTGTAATTCTCTTGTATATTTTTGGATTCTAATACCATGCAACACATTGCAATAATTATTTTTGTTCAAACAGGTTTTGATATGATTAGCAGAAGTGCTTCATGCACAATCCAAGAGTCAAAGAGTTATAGCACATTCATTATATTAAACGATAAAGAGGAAGAGGTGTTTTCTACAAAAAGAAATTGATTCTCGACAACATCAAAACTAAACTTTAACTAAAATAAATAACGATTGAAATCTTTGATGAAAACTTTAAAATGGAAAACAAAGTTTCCAATAACAGTCAAGACAAGAAATATAAAGGCAACCCTTCGGTTTAACTTTTGTGTGGAGTCTGACATAACTTCCTGCAAAACTCACATAGTCATCAAGAGCATCTTTCAGAGCTGAGAGCAGCAATACCGCTGCCAGGGGTATTAGAGTGGTGACAGGCGTCAAAGATGATATGACAGGCAACATCTAAACTCCCGCATGGAACCACAGCATCAAGAAACAAAAGGGGAAGAAACAAAAAAAGAATAGTAATATTTAAGAAACATGTTGAGGGATGAAACAAAAAAAAACATTAGGAAGAATGTTTTATTTTTGCGCTGTGTCACATATCAGACATTTTACTGTATTTCATTTTCGTTAATTACTTAAAATAGACTTAGGTCAAAAGTTGAAATTCTAGGTCGTTAGAAATTTCCACGACATTGTAAACATCTAGCGGTCACGCGCTTAAGGTATGATA
Source organism: Biomphalaria sudanica (assembly GCA_036873155.1). Lineage (NCBI taxonomy): Eukaryota > Metazoa > Mollusca > Gastropoda > Planorbidae > Biomphalaria > Biomphalaria sudanica. The sequence goes on from JAZGLO010001921.1 coordinate 1,192,171, forward strand.
GAGATTAGTTGATTGGTTAAAGATGTTGGTATGATAAGACAGATGTAGAACGCGTGATTCTAATCTGCAATCTGACTGGTTGAAAAAATAGCTCGAATGACTAAACTATTTATGCTAGAGAACCCAGGTCAGCCGTAGGACAGTCAAGGTCAGTTGCAGGTCAGATCTCGGACAGTATAAAAATAGGCGGCGACAAAGACCCGAGAGAGAAGGGAAAAAGAACGATAAGTCAGATCTGACAAAGCAAAGATGTACCAATGAGTCATCTCGAGTGTAGATCATTTAGAAATCCAGTAGATCTAGAAATCTTTCACATGTTTTATTGTTTTATGCAGTTTATTCACATTTACTGTATATTAGCTGTTCCAAGTTGAATATTAAAGTTTTCTGTATTTGAATTGAAAGGATCTTCTTCATTGAATATTAGATCTAGTTAATGTTTAGATCTACATAAAAATAACTAATTTTATCAGCTGACATCTTCTAAATCCTCTGCATCACGGTTACAAGATTATCATCATACAACAAAGAGGCAAAGATTAATTCAAGATATTTGGTCACTTCATCTAGACTATATTTAATGTGATATCTAGTATCTTCAAAGATAATCCACACTGTGACACGCTGGATGTCAGGGTGCAGAAGTTAATCTCTTGATGCCTTGACAATCAACTGGCAAGGAGAACATTCATAACAAAATAGATACAAACATTTTGTTTTCAATACATTGCTTAAACAAAAAACAGTATATTGAACAGTACCACTCCCGCTGAATACATTTTATACCAAATCAATATCAAAATGTTTTCTACAGCGCAAAAGTATTGGGAAAAACAAGGGGGGGGGGGGGGAGGGTCTGTGAAATAAAAAAGTGAGTTTGAATTAGTAAGGATGTTAAGTACAGGATACATTCAGAATGTCACATTCAAAACAAGATGACATATTCCAACACAGGTTACTCGTTATAGGCTACAATAATTCATGAAACCATGAGCAGAAACTGATATTGAAAAATAAAGTTTGCATCACAAGCAGGTCACAGTTTTATTCTCATGTATTTGGCATGACTATATATTTTATTCTCATGTATTTGGCATGACTATATATTTTATTCTCATGTATTTGGCATGACTATATATTTTATTCTCATGTATTTGGCATGACTATATATTTTATTCTCATGTATTTGGCATGACTATATATTTTATTCTCATGTATTTGGCATGATTATATATTTTATTCTCATGTATTTGGCATGACTATATATTTTATTCTCATGTATTTGGCATGATTATATATTTTATTCTCATGTATTTGGCATGACTATATATTTTATTCTCATGTATTTGGCATGATTATATATTTTATTCTCATGTATTTGGCATGACTATATATTTTATTCTCATGTATTTGGCATGACTATATATTTTATTCTCATGTATTTGGCATGACTATATATTTTATTCTCATGTATTTGGCATGACTATATATTTTATTCTCATGTATTTGGCATGACTATATATTTTATTCTCGATTTTGTTCACCTTCCCCTTTGTGTTGTGAATAGAAGTTAGTTTTTCCTAACTTCTATTATTGTAGGGAAAAACTAAATCTTGAAAACTATATCATTTTTGCACCCCAAGTAGGTGTGTGTTGTGTAGTTGGCATGACTACAGATTTTATTTCCCAAGTAAATTTGTGTTGTGTAGTTGGCATGACTACAGATTTTATTTCCCAAGTAAATTTGTGTTGTGTAGTTGGCATGACTACAGATTTTATTTCCCAAGTAAATTTGTGTTGTGTAGTTGGCATGACTACAGATTTTATTCTCATTTAATGAAAGTTTTTGTAACCTTCCTTCCTCCCCCTTTTTTTTTCTTTTTCATTATACATTTTTTTTCTAACTTCTACTATTATATATAAAAAAATTTTCTAACTTCTACTATTATATATAAAAAATTTTTCTAACTTCTACTATTATATATAAATTATTGTTCTAACTTCTATTATTATATATAAATTTTTTTTCTAACTTCTATTATTGTAGGGACAACTGTTACTTGAAAAGTGTACTTTTTTATAAAAAAAAGCATGATAACATGAAGTGGGCTGTTTAAATTTGCAAAAAAAACATTCAAACAGCCTTACAGTACCTTATATATATATGGACACAAATACATAGATTGCAAAAAGCATGTTTAAAAATTGAAAGGCCAAATGAAAAAAGATTATTAGATGATTGCCAAAGCTGAAAAAAAAAAGCAGTATTTTGATAGATGTGAAATGATAGCAGCATTAGACGCATACATCTAGATAAAACAAAAGTTTATAGGCTGTAAGGTATAAGTACATGTTCTAAAGATCAAGCTCTACTAAAACAAAGTGTAATAGGTGTAACACTACAGGTTCACTCAAATGTACAATACTAACTAGCATCTATCTATACAAACGTGGAAGTTAAAAATAATAATAATAATAGGAAAAGAATGTTAATTAAATACACCAAAAAAAATGAAAAGGTTTAAAATAAAGCAATGAAAAAGGTTTCTAGGAAACAAGAGGTCAGTTTTTATGTCCCTGAAAGATCTATTAATAAATAAAAAATACATATGTACCAATAAATATATAGTGACCAAATGACAACTAAAAAAAAGGCATGACTCTCCAATAAGTTGGATCTGAAAGAGGGGAGAAAGGGTCAGAGTCTACACTTACAAAATCATCTATTGCTTCTTTTATGGCAGAAATGCTGAGTACAAACACCAAGGGAATAACAGTGGCTACTGGCTCCAGAGATGAGATGGCTGGAATCAACTAGTTTGGTAATACAACACAACAAGACATGTCAATGAGTGTATACACAGCAAAGAAAGCAACACACAATTTCCTAAGTTGTCAACTCATCAGTCACTGTTCTCATTAACCCAGAAGGCAGGAAATGGCAAAAAATAATTAATTTTCTAACAGAAACATAATGCTTTGTCAATCAATTAGAAATCTGTAGCTTTTCTCAACTTTCCCACCTTCTGAGATTCTAAGGAGAACCACAAGCAACTCATTTGTATCTTTTAAAAGCTTGTAAGAAATGAACATGCCAACAGCAATATGAAAAGCTTTGAATTAAAAAAAAAAAGGTTCTGAGTTATAAATTAAAGCATTATGAATTATTTCTAACATCTTTCATTGAAATGGTTCGATGTAAAGATTTTATTAATGAATATGGAAAGATAGAAATGCTGATTTCATACATCTGAAATACCTTCCAAAACCAGCTTTACAGAGTTGAGTAGACAGCTCTTAAAACTTTATAGTTCATTAGTGTGACTGTCCCATTTCTTTTTTTTGTTTTTTTCAATAATGTAATCACAGCAGAGAACAAAAAGAAATATAAATGATTCTATTATAAGATGATTATTAAAGACATTTCCCTCTTTTTTCACTTAAACATTTCAACACTCACACACACATGCACACACATACAGAAAAGCTAGAAATATAAACCTATGGGTTTCATATAATTCTTATTCACTTTATTTGATGATACCAAACTTATCCTAAAATTAAATCTCTTTAAAAAAAAAAGTTTGATAAAGAGATCATTGAATTGAAACCAATCATAAACAACATTTTTGCAGACGTGACCTAATTTCTTACTTAAAATTACAGAACTAAATAGTTTCAACGAATTTGAACTGAAAAAAAAAAAAAAAAAAAAAGACTACAGATACTTTGCACAACATAACAACAATACAGGAATTCTATTTTTTCAAATATTTGTCGTAATCTGGAGCTTTCTTGTGTACAGATCAACAACAACAAAGCTTGTGTTCATAGAATAAATATAGAAAACTTCCATTTATGTTGTGCATGTTTAGGGTTAAAATTTTGGGTTCAATGCTTACACCAGGGGTGTCATCAAGTGAGTAATAGCAACTTGTGTTCTAAATAATATTGCACTAAAAATTCATGGTGAAGGACTATTTGCTTCTTTTGTTCTTCTGTACAAACATCACACATCATAGAGACATCAAAAATAGAGACATCAAAGTCAAATATTTCTTTTATGCATGTTTTAAGAAGCATTTTTTTATGTTTAAAAAAATATGAGTCAGGAAAATGAATCTCTTAAACCTCTAATATAAAGGTTTTAAAGAGACAGAAAGAGAGAGACAGAAAGAGAGAGACAGAAAGAGAGAGACAGAAAGAGAGAGACAGAAAGAGAGAGACAGAAAGAGAGAGACAGAAAGAGAGAGACAGAAAGAGAGATAGAGAGCTACGCATTCATTTATATATATATATGTGTATAGTATTATATGCATTTACTTTGGTCTAAACCCTGATTATTGATAGCACTTTAGTCTTTTGATTCCCAAATGATGATTAGTGACCAGAATAAAAGGACTATTAACTGTTGGCCCCAACTGACTTGGGTGAGGAAAGGGTCATTATTCAATTCATATGTATAGCAGAACAGATAATCATGTCTTTATGATCAGATGAAAATAGAGAAAAAGTTCTCTGCTACCAAAGTCTGAGTGCAGTGGTGCAAGGTAGGTACACTCAAACCAGAGGTGGATAGGTACAAGATATGCTTAAGGAGGACAACATTCAAACAGGTGACAGACAGACATCAGTCATGTATTGACATAGTGAAGTCAAGAGAAGACAACAAGACTGAGGGAATAAGGAAACAGAGTTAGGGTTGCTGTTTATTTTTCTTTTAACAGATTACTAGCTGTTTTGTTATGTTGTGAACACCTAATTTGCTTTACTATTTAAGTTATTTATTTCTGTTTAAACTTCCAGCAAGTTTGAATTCTTGCTTCATATGCAATAATATATCATATAACGAAATGAGAAAAACAAAACAGAAATGAAAACAATAATATAATAATACTTTTAATATAATTCATATTTATAACTGTCATTAAAATTATTATTTTTTAAAGCCGGCAATATGTATAAAAATATTTTACATTAAAATAGATAACCAATTCATTCATAGTATAATGAACAACTAAGTAATGTTGAGATGAATAATGAATAACTAAGTAATGTGGAGACTTATTATGAGTAACTAAGTTATGTGGAGACCATCTCAGAATGTATAAGGACTAGATCTCACCTGTAGAACCAGAAGCCCCAAGAAGTAGGCATTGGCCAACCTTTGGAACTGTTCAAACAGATTCTTGGGCAGGAATGTAATAATGTTGTACTTGGAAGTGGAAATGTAATTGTTCTGTACAAGAGAAAGACAAAAAGAAAACAAGGTCATAACTAAGCACATCCTGTGCATTCCTTAAATTGCAACCTTTCAACACTGTTCCAGACAAAGTGAGAGGAAGTCATTGGTACTATCTGAATTCTTCTACTGGTAATGAGATGTATGTTTACTTTTAGCTGGTGAACATAGACATCAGTACAAACAGGATATTATATCAGTTCATAATTCCCAGAATCCACTCATACACAAGGTAAAGGTTATCACTTGAGGATTGTTTTTATTCAAGCTAAACAATACACAATCATTGATCAAGCAAACAGGTGAAAAATACAGTTTTAGAACTTTTTTTCTCTAGGTTTTATTTATTTATATATATATATATATATATGTGACTATTGACTATTTATATAATACAGACGTTACTTCAAAAAAGAAGATTATTACGTCCTACGCGTCATGCATTTAGTCATGCATATTAACCAATGACTTAAATTCTGCCAAGTCACTGGCAATACATACAAGGACATGTAAGTGTGTGTGTGTGTGTATATATATGTATTTGTATATATATATATATACATACAAGGACATGTAAGTGTGTGTGTGTGTGTATATATATATATATATATATATATATATATATATATATATATATATATATATATATATATGTATTTGTATATATATATATATATATATACACACACACACTTATATGTCCTTGTATGTATTGCTAGATGTTAGTCTAAATTTACGAATAAGAATCCACTAAAATAAATTGATATAATGAGCTTACTGCATAGCCAAACTGTGCATTGTACTCTGGGTCATTGACTTTGATGATACGCTCAATCTCTGCAAGAAGAAGAAACAGAAAAAAAGAGATTTAAGTTTTGGATTTTTTAAAAATAAAAATTAACTAGGTGCTAAAAAATGTGGAAATTGGAAAACATCTGTAATTTAAAGTAAGGAAAAGAAGATGACTGTAATGGATGGAAGACAACTGTAATGTAATAAATGGAAAACAACTATAATGTAATGGAAGACAATTGTAATGTAATGTAATGGATGGAAGACAACTGTAATGTAATGGAAGACAATTATAATGTAATGAAATGAAGGGACGATAACTGTAATAATTTGTAATAAATAGTAGATAATTGTTGTGTAAAGTAACAAAGGAAAAAGGTTACAAGATAGTATATTTCTGGCACAGAAATTCCATCCTTTAACTTTACTAAACTTGTACTAAGTTAGTAGTACAGAGTTAGCTGCCCACAAGGATTGTTTTGTGATATATGTCAGTGCCTAGTAAATTCTAATTGATAACTTGTAAATTGAGAACATAAACTGTGGGAAGACAGCAATTGAAGATAGAGTGAAGAGCTTGGGGTGTTGACTTTTCATTATTTGTTAGACACTGTGTTGTGTTTATGATAGAGCAGCTTAACCTTCCCACTCTATCACTCATAATTAGTGTCATTTGATAGGTAGTTTATAAACAAGGACAAAAAGAGGGAGAAAACAGGCTGCATTAAAACAGTGATCAGTACTATTGACAAAACAAACACAAAAGGTGCAAGAGGTTTATTCTTTAGTTTTTCAATGGCCTGTCCATCAGTTTTAGCAACAATGTTCTTCCACATCTTATTTAATGCATTGCATTTTTTTCCTTCTTTTTTTTAATACAATACTAGAACACCAGCCCAAATATTTCTGTATGGATGTGTGTCTCTGTCTTAAATACTAGACTTCTAATTCATTTCATTAAAATATTTTTGGATATATCCTAAATATTTCAAAGGACATTGTAAAGAACATTAAAATTAAATAAAGAAACAAAAAGAATCAGTCCCTCAGAAAATAATGTAAACATTTTTGTTCGGGAGTTGACAATTAGCTGCAAGAGGATTAAAGCCAAAGACATTTCCTTTTCAGTGTGAGTTGTTCACCCTTGAATTCAGAACTATAACACAAATTCGGACCATGAATATGGCCAGGTAGCAAACACACATCAAAGATAAGACAAATCAATGAGACAAATTAAGAACTGGGTTTGAAAAAAAAACTTAAAATAGTCTTAGATAGTAAAATCCTCAAAGAAATGTAATATCAAAGTATACAACTGAGATACGATATGTAACACTGTCCTCACAGAGTAAGATGTAACACTGTCCTCACAGAGTAAGATGTAACACTGTCCTCACAGAGTAAGATGTAACAAGACAACAATACCACTGGTGTACACACACACACACACAATTCGAACAGTTTTGTCTGCTTAGTGCCAAGTCTTAAAAGTGCATTAAGTTGTACGGCTACAAAGGCTGCTCTAAATTCTTTTAGAATAAAATAGTTGGCATCTAGAGCAAGTTATTGCTGTTGTGAAGAGGGTGAATACTAGGACTAATACCGTTATGGGGCATTAGATCTCTATCTCCCATAAAATATTTAGATTATATGCAAATTCAGTTTATATATAGCATCTAGGCAGATATTTTATGATTAAAACTTTAGAAATAAAGTTTCTGAAAAAAATCTGAAAAAGTAGTGCAGTGTGAGTTTAATTCAGATTTGATTTTCTGCTGTTTATTCCACGTCAGATGAAGAAGTATCAAGAACTCCAGACATTTTGTAGCGTACATAGCCAGAAGTGAAACATAATGATATCACATAATATATGTATTGCAAGTACTTTCATGTTAACAAGTTATGTGTGTTCACTTTTATTTGGATTAATTTGCGCATTCTTCTTCTACTAGCTCAATTTTAATTCTCATGATATTAGGTAAACAGCAGATGGAATATTTGTGTTAGGACCAGATGCCAGACTGGCCTCATCAATTAACATACCGTGGGGTAGAAATCACATTCTCCATAGCTGAAATAAATTACAATCACCTGCCCACGCCACCTCTGCATCCCCTTCTCACTTGGAGTCAGCAGCGAGGTTCAGTAGAACATTCTTGTTCTATCTCGAATAATAGTTTTCAAAAAGCACTTTTACTGTTCAGTACAAATAAACAGCCGCCTGCTCAGTAGTTTACCCATAAATATCCAGGTGTCCAACTAAATACTGGACTCAGCATGGACAGGTCGTATAACAAGATGGTCAGGACACATGGACAGGTCGTATAACAAGATGGTCAGGACACATGGACAGGTCGTATAACAAGATGGTCAGGACACATGGACAGGTCGTATAACAAGATGGTCAGGACACATGGACAGGTCGTATAACAAGATAGTCAGGACATGCACAGATTAAACTGCATGACGGGAAGGGGGGAAATCAAGTCAAAGACCAGAAGGTCTAGCAGAGAATAAAAGTACAAAGTTGATGAGACGGGGCAGTAGTGGTTGTGAGGAGTGGACACTGGTCAGTTCAAGATGCCTCACAGTGCACAAGTCTAGGTCAAAGAATGAGCGTTAACATTCTAATCTAAAGGCAAAAAAATAAATAACGCCTATTTGGGTAATGTTTCCTAAGAAGACTCTACCCTTGCTAAGAACAAGTCGACAATCGTCGTGTAGTTTTTAAATAACATCAATAGTTCTTTTAGAAAAAAAACACATTTGATATATATATGAGAAGGTCAGAGTCAGCTTTACATGGACAATATGAAATCTAAATTTCTAAACGTATTTATATGTGTGAGAGAGATGTATCTTAAAGATAAATATTAAACATCTGATGTTTTTGGTGCCTGGTAACATTTGATCACTCGCAGCACAGAGCAGTCGTAACAAATAGACCAATGATATTGACTGAGGAATAACAAGCATTTGAAGAATTGGGGGGGGGGGGGGTTCAGTGAGAGGAGAAATCGATACAGGATCGCTGTGACCTGCCTCCATTACGTACCACTGCGTGTAGTGTCAAATAGTCATCAAAGAGGACAGTGTAAGAGATGAACACCTCCTGTGACCTAGATAGCAGAGCACGGAGTTATCGGCAAATCTCTTGGTGCCAACCTTTAGATAATAGGAGTAGGTTTTATCATGTGTAAAGAGTAAAGTTGCAGAGTTATTCTCAAGAATGGCTATCAAGAATAATTGTCCAGATTCCAGAAAAAAAAGCCGCAGAACTCTTCTCAAGGCTGAAAGGTGAAGGTCATTAACATGGCTACTACATAGCTCTCTCATTGAATGCAGGCTTCATGACGACAGCATTGAAAAGACGTAGACATTCAGAAGCATGAATGGACATTTATTTACACAACAATGTCACAACGAGACTCAAGACATATCAGTGTCACGAGGGGCTCTAGGTGATATTCTTCTCGCCTTTGATGAAGTACAAACAAATGTCTGTTTCAATTGTGTTGCCTATGAAATCATTACAAACATGTTTCCTTGCAATGATTCTGATTTGTTAAGCACTCTGGTGATCTGATGTATGGCAACAATACTTGCAGTCATACCACTGAAGAGTTTAACTTGGAAGGGGATAGGTTGGTGAACAAGTTACTACAATAGCTAGAGATCACCCTCTCAATAGTCTAGAATCTAGATAGCTTGTTCACTTAACAGAAATAAAATAATAAAGTTCTTTTTTTAATTTGTGTTTGTGCATGGCGAGATGTTGTTCATTTGTTTTAGACGTAATGCATTCAATTGTCACCAGTTTCAATGGCCACGACGTGTGACCTTGGACGTGATAGAACCCTTCAAACACGTTCTTTACCTAGAACCAAATCATGTCCATCTGAGACGAAGAATTCCAAGGATACAGATTGGCATCCTGTAGACTATACCACTTTGATACAGTATAGTGGATGTCCACTTGACTGCAGAAAAGACTGTCAGGCAAAAATAAATGGGGGGAGGGTAACCCAAGACTGTAGGCATTATAAGCATGTCCAGTTGTGCTAGTGGCACTATGCCACTGTTCCAGTATAGTGGATGTCCACCACTGCAGAAAAGACTCAGGCAAAAATAAAGGGGAGAGGGGGTAACTCAAGACGGTAGGCATTATAAGCATGTCACCGTTGTGCTAGGGGCATTATACCACTGTTCCTGTTTAGTGGATGCCCACCACTGCAGAAAAGACAGTCAGGCAAAAATAAAGGCGGGGGGGGGAGGGGGTAACTGCTAGTGGCATGGGTGTAGGGGAGGTAACAGTAAACATCTTACCATCTTTGGTTTGGTTTAAAAAAGGCAAGTGGTACTCTCTTCCAAACAGCCTCCTAGTTCCCATAGTTACTCCGAAAGAAGAAAACTATCCCAACATGGCCAGACAAGTCTCTAGACACACCGGGCAGACACTCTGGTAGCCTCCTATCGCCACATCTGTGTGTCACGCTGACATTACACTCTCGAATTCAACAACAGTTCAGCAGCCATGTCACCTTGACTCCAAAGATTAGGCTTCAGTTTGAGTTGACAATGCTGAACATTCAAGATTTCTCTGTCTATATATCCTTCGTCCTGAACACGTGAAATACAAAACGCCATAAACCCTCTGAGCTTATTCAACCCCCACCCCCCCACAGGTTACTTTGTAGAATTTATACATATCGTAGAATGTAGGCAGGAAACATAGCCCTGGACAGATAGGCGACCTTTCTATGTTTTGAGCGCTGGGCTTGTCACAAGCAGAGATAACG
>JAZGLO010001922.1:0-13601 GCA_036873155.1 Biomphalaria sudanica
TCTGTATAAAATAACCTGTCTCCATATTATCTTTAACCGAAGCCGGTAGAGGAGATAGGCGATATTTAACACATTAAAAATAGTAGCTTCTGTATTAAATAACCCATGTCTCCCCATTTTCTACAAACGTATAAACGAGACTATGCTATTAACTTTTTTTCCCGGCTTGATGGGTAAATAATACGGCGTAGTAAAAGTGTTTGAAAAAAAGTGTTTTACATGAAATGTTGACAAGATTACGATTCTATTCTTAGCGAAGTCTTCTTAACTTTTACGCAAAACTGTGTTGGCCTACTCACCGCCTACTGTACACAATAGTTGAATGCCAATCTGATAATTTGTTTTTGAAGGTTCGTGACTAGATTAAACTATTTAAAAAATTATTTTAAAAAACAACGGCGAGCTGTTTTCAATTGATATCGGTATCCTATTCGAAGCTATCACGGAAGGCAGATACAGAAGGAAACAATAATTAAAATGACCACTGGAAGATAATGTGTTAAATTTGACCGAAAAAAAAATCATGGGTAATTATCAGCAATCGTTACAAGCATACTAGAGAACATATCCTCATCGCGCATACTATTGCGATATTGAAACTCTTGCAAATAGCTTTGAAACAATGCACGACTTGTTCCAAATTGCCTTTTTAACTTGAGTTTCGCGCGAATCCACAAATTCTCGATGTTTTGAGTATGAATTTCAGGGTCCAAAGGGTCACAAAATTTTGTTGGTGAACAACAACTGAATGTGAATAAATCCCTTGGCCTATTTGTGGAATGTTTGCGTACGCTGCCCAGCCATCTGATATTATATGGCTGCCAGGCAATATATGCTCCACGATGCATTGTTCCAACGTTACTGCACGGCGGTCTGGAACCTCAACAAGAAAAGAGCGCCCACTTTCTCTTTCCACTCCGCCAAAAACCCAGTGTCCCTCTCGCCATTAGCCACGGTGATATTTTCTATGAAAATATTTAGACTCATCTATCTCAACCACAATGGGCTCAAAATTTTCATCCACACTACCGATTTGCAAGCCATGATAAATTCCAAAATTCATTCCTCACCTCCACTCTGTCCATTAGTTCATTAGCGCCTACAATACGGGTACGAGCAACAGGTCGGCCAGCCATTAGTTTACAAAAAAATGAAGTCAATAAATAGAAATAAAACTCCAATGAACTCAGATATCACGCCGTTTTGCGATTTCCATTGCAATTTATATAAATATTATATTACATAAATTTACATATATATTCAATAAAAGTTAATTACCACCTTTGATAGACATAACACACCTATACACTCACACAATAGATCTTCCTAAAGTGGTTACCCATTAATAATATAAAGAAGGAGTGTTGATAATAGATATTAATGCTTTTATAAAATATGAATACTACTTTAGTTTATCAACATATTTAATTCCTATAAGTAACGCGCGCAAATCCCTCCTGCTCATCTCCATTCCCACTATAAGAAGACAATTTTCTCCAGACTTCCATTTTAGCAGTTACGTACAATGGTGTACCCTGCCCTGTACTCCAGTGTGTAGCCTTGAGACTCATTACGTCATTTTCACGACCTAGTTCAACATCTACCCGCGATCGCCTCCTTTTAGTGGGAGTGCGTAGAGAGGGTAAGGGCTAAGGAGGGGAAGCAAAGAGAAGAGAATCAACTCTACCTCCCCTTCCCTGAATCCTGTGAGGTCTATATTTTATCATGACTATTAATCCCGGGTCATTTTTTCCACACATCCTCATGAATGTCTTATTTCCAATTTTCTATAGCTAGAATCGTTATAGTTGCTATTTATTATAACGTCACCGATAGTCAAATGGCCTAAGGATGAATTATACGTTAACATTTTAAAATTATTTTCAAAATAAAGATCGCTTATTAAAGAGTGCCTAATTTTCCGGTGCCTAAATTTCCGGTTGCCTAATTATCCGGTTGCCTAAATTTCCGGGTGCCTAATTATCCGGGTGCCTAAATATCACCACCTATACCCCCATCCCCATTGTTTTTGCCTGATGTATATAATCAAGTGATAACCATTGAATGGTATCTGGAAATTTAGGCACTGGATATTTAGGCACCGGATATTTAGACACCCGGAAATTTAGGCACCCGGATAATTAGGCACCCGGAAATTTAGGCAACCGGATAATTAGGCGAATTTAGGAAATTTAGGCACCGGATATTTAGGCACCGCGTATTTACGGATATTTAGGCACCAGATATTTAGGCACCCGGAAATTTAGGCACCCGGATATTTAGGCACTTTTTGACAAGGCGGAAAATTAGGCACCGGGTAATTAGGCACTCTTTAATTAGCGACCTTAATTTTGAAAGTAGTTTTAAAGTGTTAACGTATATGTTATCCTTAGGCTATGGGCTATCGGTGACATTATAATAAATAGCAACTAGAACGATTCTAACTAAAGAAAAGCTGACAAAATGGGAAAAATGACAATCATGAGAATGTGTGAAAAAAAAAGAGTCATTATATACTATAGACATCACAGGATTCAGGGGAGGGGGGGGTAGAGATGATTCTCCACTCATTGCTTCCCTCCATCACCAACCCCTAAGGTTGACTGAGTTTTTTAAATTGATGATTATGCAAATTGTGTAAATATTTAGTTACTAATGTAAATACTTAGAATTAAAAAGTATTATAAAATATTTTTATTATGTCGGGGAGTGTTGGCGATAAATATAATCGCAATCGCCCTCTGCTTGTGGGAAAGGGAGGAGTCGTACTGTTAAAATGGGATGGGCGGGTAGGGGCGCACACACTCTCACTTAAATGAGAGGATTTCTCGCAGGTAGATGTAAACTAGGTCGTAAAGTTACGTAGTGAATCTAAAGGCTACACACTGGACTAAAGGGTATGGAAACACAAAGGTGTTACAATGGAAGTCTGGGGATTATATTTTAGAGGCCTTCCAAAAACTTGGGTAGACACATTTCTGTTAAAACCATCATAATAATAATTACAGTAATAAAAATAATAATAATATTTAAGGGAAATGCAGATAGTTTAATTTCATAAGGCAGTGTTGAAAGGGAAACGTTTTGTTTTTTTGTTGTTTTTTAAATCATATGTGTGTGTGTGTGTGTGTGTTTAATAATGTGTGTATGAAACCTTTTTTGTCGTTTTTTTTTTCATTCTGAAGAGAACAAAATTTGTCACTGGAACTGAACACAAAAGGAATGAAGGAATTATACCTTCTCGAAAATTGTAGAAAATATGTTTGGTTTATGATAGAGAAGGCGGGGTTACATTGGAACATCAACAATCTTCTATAAGCAGAATAAGTATTAATAAAAGATCAATATTCCAAAAAAATGATATTTAAATTTTCAACTCATCTGTCTTTTCCATAAACTTTTTTTTTACATTTTCAAAACATTATATTTTATCGTAATTTCTAGCCGTTTTGCGATTTCCATTGCAATTTATAAAAATATTTTATTACATAAATTTACATATATATTCAATAAAAGTTAATTACCACATTTGAAGGACGTAACACGCCTATACACTCACACAATAGATCTTCCTGAAGAGGTTACCCATTTACAATATAAAAGAAGGATTGTTGGTAATAGATATTAATGCTATTATAAAATATGTATGCTGCTTTAGTTTATCAACATATTTAATTCCTATAAGTCCCTCCTGCTCATTCCCATTACCACTATAAGAATTTTCTCCAGACTTCCATTTTAGCAGTTATGTACAATGCTGTACCCTGCACTGTACTCCAGTATGTAGCCTTGAGTCTCATTACGTCATTTTTACGACCTAGTTCAACATCTACCAGCGACTAATCCTCTCCTTTTAGTGGGAGTGCGTAGAGGAGGAAGGGCTAAGGTCAGGAAGCAATGAGAGGAGAATCAACTCTACCACCCTTTCCCTGAATCCTGTAAGGTCTATATTTTATAATGACTATTAATCTGGAGTCATTTTTTCCATACATTCTCACGATTGTCATTTTTTTTCCTCGTTTTTGTCAGCTTCACTTTTATATCATGAACATTCAGTAAGAATCGTTCTAGTTGCTATTTTTTTGATAACGTTACCGATAGCCCATAGCCTAAGGATAACATATACGTTAACACTTTAAAACTACTTTCAAAATTAAGGTCGCTAATTAAAGAGTGCCTAATTATCCGGTGCCTAATTTTCCGCCTTGTCAAAAAGTGCCTAATTATCCGGTGCCTAAATTTCCGGGTGCCTAATTATCCGGGTCCCTAAATTTCCGGGTGCCTAAATTTCCGGTGCCTAAATATCCGGTGACTAAATATCCGGTGCCTAAATTTCCAGATACCATAGGTGGTAGAAACAGACAATCCCAAGAATAGGGAGGGGAGGGAATACAAGTGATCTAACAAAGTCCAGGATGACATCTAGATGTGAGAAGGTGTAGGGAAAACCTTCGGCCAGCTGCGCGTCATTGATGTCCGTCTTTTCTACGCGGTACCTGAGTAGGGGGACACAACCAATGGGGAAACAAATTTACTAAACTAAAAAAAAAACTCACACGGTTTATTAGTAAAAATGTGAGTGTAGTTAAAGTTTCAAATTATAAATAATTTACTATGCATTTAAAAGAGAAAATTCAACTTGTGATGTAATACTGAAATTTATAAAATTATATGTATCAAATATAACATTGATAAATCAATTTATTTGGGAATAATAATAGCAAAGGAAAATCTGTCAAGTTATTACAATGAGGAATATTTTCAGAGTTCTTCATAACATAATGAATCAGGCTCCCTTTCACAGACGGCTACTTCCAAACATATTGGGTCTACATGTCGATCATCATCAACTTTTTACCGCACCACTCCTATCCTTTCAAAAGTGCGCCTCCCCTTCCAAAAGCACATCTGAAGGGTTAAGGTAGATAGGGAGAAGGCGATTAGTCTATTTTATCGCCAACACTCTTCCATCCGAGTATGTGTCTATCATCATAATCCTTTGCATTATAGTTGAAGTTGGTGGGGGGGGGGAAGGGGACTGAAGTGGTAACATTTACTACCCTACACTCAAACTTGACTTTGCGTTTGCTAAGTTGCTGATTTTTATTTAAGACCTAAGATTAAATTTGTCCGTTAAGTTTGTTGAAATGTCTTATAATTATCTGCACATTACAAAAATTTTCAACAGAATGATACATTTGATATACAAATAAATCTAAAAAACTTGAAGTCAAGTCAGAAATCTCTTTAAAATTTCTAAGACTAATGACACAATTATGGTACTTAGTGAACAAGCAAAGAAGATGCTGACAGAGATCTAAAGACTTCTCTATGAACATCAAAAGTTCCTTGTATTGACAGTAAAAAGTTCCCTGTAAGCAAGCATTGATGGTCACTTCAAAGCTTGACCTTCATCGACCTCCAGCTACACGAGTTCCTGTCTGTTTGCGCAATGCATCTTGACCTGCTACTGAATGATTCGCACCTGGACGTCATCATTCTCTGGTCCATCTATTGTTTCCCTATCAAAGAATATCTCAAGTTTGTCCGCGCATGTATGCACCCTCACCCACCTCTCCCAGCCCGTGTAAGGGACTCTGGGGTTGAGTTCTTTACTACACACCCCTCCCAGCCCGTGTAAGGGACTCTGGGGTTGAGTTCTTTACTACACACCCCTCCCAGCCCGCTCTCGCGGTTTCACCATCATCCTCTCCCCCGCCCGCTTACGCGGTTTCACCATCATCCTCCCCCCCCCCAATTTCAGTGACCACATTCCTTTACTCTAGTCTAGATTAGATGAGAGACAGTCATTGTACCTGGTATATATCTATCAAAGGAATAAATATTTATGACATTCTTTTCTATAAGGACATAAGCTGTTTATAGCGTGTTCTAGATACTATGCAACAAGCCTCATAAGACACAACAATTATTGCAACTTTGTTGAAAAATATTACAAGTTGTCAGCACCTTAAATCTACATCAAAACATTTAAAATGTAAAGTGTTTATCTATACAATAACCACATCATATATATTTAAATTCAATTTTTATAGCATACAAAATCGGTACCTAGATTTACGCTTTTTCGTGTTATTACTGTCATTCTAATTTAAGAATAATAATGTATACCCCCCAACCTTTTTTTTAATACTTCAACCAATATAGCATATATTCCTATTAATTCTATTTGTTTTATTTTCTTTCTCTTCCTAACATGTTTTAGCTCACTGTATTAAAAATCAAGTAGGTTATCCCCCCTTAGAAATATTTCTTTTGGTCTTGATCCAACAGCTAGACAACGCAATAAAAATCTGGCCTGCACCAATATGGCTGCCTAGAGATGTAAATAAATGAAATGAAACAGGATCTTGCCTTACTTCTACTTCCTTAACGTAATGTTAGTCAAATCCCGCCGACACATGTCTAGAAATAATAATAAAAAAAAAAACTCTCGTGTGAGAGATAGCTAGATCCCAGACCTCGACAGCAAGTGCGAACAACTCTTTAGGACATATCAAGGCATTTCAGGATAGCTAGAAAGAAAAGGGCTAGGCAAAAGTCAAATCAAAACTGTATCAACAAACATTTAATGTTTGGAAATGTACGAGAAAAAAAAAGTAATATATGAGTTACAACAAGATATACAAAGTACTCATATTTTTGTACGTAATTTCTGGAACTAGAAGATAAAAAAGTCTTTTGGGGTAAAAAGGTTAAAAATAATTCAGTTATCTGCGCTTGTATTTTTTGTTAAAAATTATTTTTTGAATTGATTCTTATTTATTTTAGAACTCGTCAAAGATGTTCTCCAAGATGTTCCTCAAGAAAAAAACTCAAACTGATAGAAACGTATCTACAAAACTCATAACAGAAAAAGTAAGTCTGTATTTGTTTCAATTAACTAGAAAATGTTTTCTTATTTAGGCTTCTCTTTTTATACATTTAAGCAAACATCTGATACCCAAGCAAAACAAAAAGAAGCAATGACTCCAACATAGCGCGTCCTTAGAAACAGCGCACCATTATAGTTTTAAAAAAATCATAACACACACACATGCACACACCTAGCGAAGAAGCAATCCATAAATGCATGACACCCGCTACCCTCTCCCGTCGTCCTGTGTGAGGTTTTAACTAGGCAGTAGAATATCAAACATGTACAAACAACTTTTTGTTTCATCTCATACTTTTTTCTTCACTTCACGATCAACCTTGACATGCCAAGTAGGATTTTTATGAAAAATTAAATATTAATTGTCATTGATACAATCATCAATGAATTTTGTTTCTCTTTAACGAAGCTAAACCGTCCATGGAAATGCCCGAGATAGATAATTCCTCCGTTTCTAATATAATAACAATAATAATACTAATAAAGACAATAGCAATGTAGAATTTCAATTGCAATTTTAAAGTGCAGAAAAATCTGGTTTTACATGAATGCGATTACTTTTGAAATGAATTTTAATTCAATTATTATGATCTAAAACTAGCAGTCTTGATAGATTTATTGTATCTTTACAATTTAAATGATGTTTGTAAAATATAGTCTATCAGTAATACATGATCATATATTTATATGTTTTAAAATCTTATCCAAACCTAGTCTTATACTCTTTGTCAAATGACTTTTGTATTCGTCCATATTGTTATAGAGATTTAAATTGTAAGCGTAAATAAATGTTTCGATTACGAATAACAAATACTGCAGCCGATAAATCCATTCTTCTTTCTTTTCTAGATTAGCTTCTGTAGAGACTAGATCTAGAATTAGAGTAGACTTAATTAAACTACAAGTGCTCCTTCCCTAGTGCCAGTAAAGAATGGAATGGGTTGCCCGAAGTAGCCTAAAAAACCAAAGACTTATTAGAAGTTTAGTTCAATGATTAACATGCATGTCTAGATTGACACTTGAAATGCATAGAACATAATTATTTTCTTTTTTAAATTAACATCTGTACTATTTAAATAACTTAAGCTACAACGGTAAATTTAAATCTAAAAGTTAGACTCTGGTGTAGATCTATATAAACTACCATAACTAATTAGATATTAGGTAATGTAGAACATATATATCTACATCTAAATTCACATTAGCTTCTAGTCTAGATTTATAAACAATTTAATTTATGCTAGATCTTGCCTATTGATATATCCATCTTTAGAGTTTAGATATAGACCTACTTAGATTTAAATAAAAGTTAATGCATCTATATAAAATCTAAAAGTAGTCCTACAAGATCTATAGACTAATTCTAAAATTGTAAATATCTTTCTTTAAAAAATAATTAAAATTAACTAGATAGGATCTTAAGTGTACACTTTAAAATGTAGATATAGTTACATACTTTTTTTCTAATTGCAAAAATTCAGACAGGATGACTAGGGACAGAGCGAGCATGATTCAAACCCAAGATTATGCGAGACAACTATTATTTGCATATCACACTACCAGGCTGCCAGATCTAGATAAAAAATACCCCATTTTTGTAATAAGGATACTATTATCCTTATTTAAATTAATAAACATAAGAAATTCTAGACTAGTGTATTTTTTGTTATTTGTGGTTTATATTTTTTGTTATTTGTGGTTTCTTTATATTTTTTGTTATTTGTGGTTTCTTTATATTTTTTGTTATTTGTGAATTCTTTATATTTTTTGTTATTTGTGAATTCTTTATATTTTTTGTTATTTGTGGTTTCTTTATATTTTTTGTTATTTGAATGTTTTTTTTCTTTTATTACTTCTTTTCATTTTTATTATTTTGTTTTCTATCTTGAGGAATTTGTCTTTTAGATTTAGAATCTAGATCTAGTACTCCAAAAGTAGTTTTAAAGTCAATTGGATCTCTAAATTGAAATCTAGACTACCAAAGCCTGATGAATTTATTTTTTTTTACATTTTATTATCAAGCATTTCACATGTATTACATTCAATCTAAGTGCTAAAAAATGCAATTAATCTTAGTTGAAACACTTTATAAAACAACAAAATATTAATTTAATTTTACTGTACAAGCAATATAGAAATTAGATTTTTCTGAAAATATTTCATTGATGTAAATTTCTTGATATATATATATATATATATATATATATATATATATATATATATATATATATATATATATATATATATATATATATATATAAAGAAAGCAACTTTATATTCATATTTTGTTCTAATTTCCAGAAAAATACAGACCTTTGTTTTCTTCAAGACACATGTGGACTTAATGGTATGAAATCAAAGTTAAACAATACCTAACTTTAAAACTAGCCTTATCATCATCAGCATCACTCCTTTGAGTTCCTCATGGAACATAGGACCTCAACTAAAACACGCCACTCTCCACGGCCTCTTGCTAGCTTTTTAATGGTGTTCCAGCTCTTCCCGGTCCTCTCGGCTTCTTTATGTACACTGCGTTGCCATGTTCTTTTTGGTGTTCCTTTGCGTCTTGTTCCCTGGGGGTTTCACTCTAAAACCTGCCTAGCTCTGTTACTGGTATCTTTTCTAAAGGTGTGACCAATCCATCTCCACTTTCTTTCTAAGATCTACACCTCTTTAATTTTTCTGTCCACTTATCTTCCACAGTTTGATGTTTTCTAATTAATGGTATGAAATCAGAGTAAAACAATACCTAACTTTAAAATTAGTCTCTTGGCTTTATTTTATTAACTTTTTTAACTAGAATTTAGCACAATAATAAGTAGTCTATCAAATTCAAGTTATTGTAATGTTAGGTCTATGGTCATCTTCTAGAACTTTAATTTAAATATTTAGTTTTATCTCTATGTAAAAATTCAGTTTTTGAAAAAATATTTTTTGTTGTTTCAGAAAAAAAAATGTAAAATCAACAACAAATAAACTGTCTGACACATGTATTTAAACCATTTCAGTTTGTCTAAAGGATCAGACTGACTAGCAGACTTCTCCAGTCTTGGGGATGAGATTCAAGATACAGGTAAACTTTTGATTTGTTAATGTTTAGATAGAGAAAAGTTTTTGTATAAGTCTATTTTCTAATAATAAAATAAAAGAATATATAAAATAGTTATTTGTCTTTCATCCTTTCAGATCCTTATCATTTCACCAGTGACCAGTCCAAAGTCCAGTCAGATGAAGTTGAAGGTCCACTAATTGGTAACTTTTGAGTTTAATTTTTAGAGTATAAACTGTTGTGATCAACACATGAGTTAGACTTGATCTATTTATAGATATCTCTTGATAGACTCAATACTGTACATTGTGTTGTAAACATTGGATCAAGTTTATTTCCTTGTTCTCCAGGTGATCATGAAACTCAGGAGTCAGAAGGTGGAGAAGCTGATCTACACAAACATCTTGTGGGCTGTAAGAAGAATCCAGGTCACAGCCAGTTTATACCTGTTGAGACATTCACCTTAAAACATTTACCTGAAGGTCTTCAAGACAATGATTTGTGTAAATACATTAAAGTTATAGCTGACTTCACAGTTAGAGTAAGTGTGGAAATGTCAAGTCCAGACAGACCAAAGTTTTGGCCAGAGACAACTCGACCATATCCATTTTATAACATGAGTGAGAGAAGAAACTTGAGGACAGGAAGTGGAAGAGTGTGGTATGTAAACAAGTTTCAAGATGGAGTCAGACAAGATGGAGGTTATGGACGTACTGCCTACACAAAGTGTTGGTGTAGAAAATGTGAAGGTTCAAACTCAGCCAGCAATGTGTGGTGGGAGTTTTATGTGAACACAGCCACACATGTGGTTTTTGATGACATTGAGGCCAACCACACGACATTGAGATTGTTTTATGATAGAGATGACAGTCCTGTGGTCAGTGTTGATAAGGTCAGTGTTGGAGATGCAAACATTGAGTATGACGTGTGTAGGTTGAACTGTGTGACATGTGATAAAACTTTAGGAAATAAACTGTGGGAGATGTGGGAACATTGTGAAAATGTCTGGAGGAAAGTCTTTGACAAATACAAAGCCTCTAGATCTCAACACAAGTTGACCTTTATAGTGTCACATCCTCATGGATGTTCTAAACAGGTCAGTGTTGGTCAATGGAAGGACAGACTAGAGTTGGGTGGTTATAGATCTAAGTTGACTTATACAACTTGTACATGTCCAGGAAGTAGTGGAGCACAAGTCCACTGTCTGGGGTATAGAAACTACTGGACTTTGTGTGATCTTGTCCACAGTGGAAGTCTCAAGCCTGGATTAAATTACAGTGGAGTTGGTCTTGTCTAGTGAGTTGTTTCCCTTGTGAGTTGTCCAGCTCCACCATGAAGATATCTTTGAGAACCCTTGACATTCTGTACATCAAACTCAAATGTCTCTTTAGTCTTGTCTTATGTAAATAAAGTGTGTATGTTATCTTTAAATTTACAATGTTTTGTTTCCTTTTTTATCCATGTTGTTGTTTGTAGTTTACATTTACAATAATTGAAACCTGTTCAAATAGAAACAAAATGGACCAAGTGTAGATCTAGAACTTGCTCTCGACGATCAGGTTTGTGGAACAAATTATTGGATGTAGTTCTTATGTTGTTGTTTTTTTTCAATAAAATGCAATAATTAAAAGTTTGCAAACATTTCAAATACAAAAACTTGTCAGTTCTAAAAGAGAATGCATTTTAAAAAAAGCTAGTGTGGTGTTCGACATTATTCTTTTTATCAAACAGCCATGTTTTATTTTTCAAGGGACATAACTGGAATAAATACAAATGTTTAGAAGAAAATTCCAGTTGTCTTTTCTTGTATCTACTAAAACTTACATTTAATTTCTGCATTAAATTTTAACAGTGAAATTAAAAATATGTTTACGGCTAGGCAATGTTGGTAACAAAACAAACAAATAAATGTGTGATAATTAGTTCATGGTATTAAAGAATCTATTAAAAGCAAACAACACCCACTAAATTTCAATATCCGAAAACTCAAGACCAAGAATGTTGTGTTGATCCTTACGGAATAATACCATCACCTGAACGTATTTATACATTTAAAAAGACATTTACATAACTAGAAGAGTCATTGAATGACTGCTGCAATGGTGTATGGGTTGATTAAAGCTCACGTATTTCTATAAGATTTTCACAAGAACCTTTGATGCTTGACAGTACTGCAAGAACTTGGTCTATACAGAAGTATGTAAAAGTAAAGTTCCCTTTTAGACCTTATGATCTTTGGGGCAGGTCATGTAAATGTCATCTGTTTCTGCGGTCAGGGTTAATGAGGGTGTCAAGTGGCTAGCACAACGACCAACTGCCTTTACTTTTCTCAACAAACATTAAATAAATCTATTAATTAGAGCTGGGTGGACTTAGAGGTGGCTTTAAGATTCCAGATTTATGATTCAAAATTCCAGGATTCGAACCTGGGAAGCAAAGAAATTTATCACTTAGCCACCGCCCACCCAAACAACATAAGATTGACAGATTAACGTTTTATAACTAAATACATTGCACAATCATCTCAATCCCACTAACTGAGAGAACTTACCGGATGAAACTGTAGTTTGATTACAAATATTCAAAGCGTACAGTAGTTTCCCTTTTTATGACAGTAGTCCGTAGCAAATCTGTTATTTGTTCAAAAATAAAACATGTATGGTAATAAGGATCTACTTCACGGAAATGATTATATTGTCGTTCAGCAATCAGACCAGCTTAACTAGCGTGCTTTTCATTTGCCTTCCAACAGCGTTGTGCTAACTTTTACTTCAGAGGAGACTTTTAAATGTTTAGCATTTTTTAGAGGTTACTCCATATTTGTAAATATTTACATCTTTAAGTGGCGAAGTTAGGAATGTTGATGGCCGGGTGGATGACCTCTTTAGAGGCCCCTGCATTTTGACATTCACCATCATGAACTGAGATAAATGGCGTAATAGTTAATGTAAAAACACATTTCGGACACTCATTTGTGACCTCCTTCAAGTAAGGGCCTGAGAAGATTATTAAAGTTGATTCCCCATCCAACCACCCTTAAGTAAGGGCCTGAGGAGATTATTAAAGTTGATCCCCCTCCACCCACCCTCAAGTAAGGGCCTGAGGAGATTATTAAAGTTGATTCCCCTCCACCCACCCTCAAGTAAGGCCTGAGGAGATTATTAAAGTTGATTCCCCACCACCTACCCTCAAGTAAGGCCTGAGGAGATTATTAAAGTTGATTCCCCTCCACCCACCCTCAAGTAGGGGCCTGAAGAGATTATTAAAGTTGATTCCCCTCCACCCACCCTCAAGTAAAGGCATGAAGAGATTATTAAAGTTAATTCCCCTCCACCCACCCTCAAGTAAAGGCCTGAAGAGATTATTAAAGTTGATTCCCCTCCACCTACCCTCAAGTAAGGGCCTGAAGAGATTATTAAAGTTGATCCCCCTCCACCCACCCTCAAGTAAAGGCCTGAGGAGATTATTAAAGTTGATTCCCCTCCACCCACCCTCAAGTAAGGGCCTGAAGAGATTATTAAAGTTGATTCCCCTCCACCCTACCTCAAGTAAAGGCCAGAGGAGATTATTAAAGTTGATTCCCCTCCCCCCACCCTCAAGTAAAGGCCTGAGGAGATTATTAAAGTTGATTCCCCTCCACCCACCCCCAAGTAAGGG